>CALSBV010010907.1:299536-337640 GCA_943590825.1 Bovichtus diacanthus | reverse complement strand
AGAGACAGAGAGAGAAAGAGAGAGAGAGAGCGAGAGATAGAGAGAGAGAGAGAGATAAAGAGAGAGACAGAGAGAGAGAGAGCAAGAGAGAGAGATAGAGAGAGAGAGAGAAAGAGAGCAAGAGAGAGAGATAGAGAGAGAGAGAAAGCGAGAGAGCGAGAGAAAGAAAGAAAGAGAGAGATGCAAACAGCGTATCAGAGGGACGGTGTGCAGTGACAACATTGCTCAGTGCAGCAGGATGAGGTCCTGGGATTTGTGGTGATGCTGATGCCTGTGAATTATGTGTCCAATTACCAAGCGGGAATATGACAGTTTTACTATATGTTATAGCTGGCCTGAATCTAACCATTATCTTGATCATGAATTCATCTGTTAATTTATTTTTATTAAATCAATGAATATTCTAAAATCAGGGAAATGCCAGAAATGAGTGAAAAATGCAAATCACAATTTCTCAGAACCATTTTTGTTCTTTATAATGACTCAACAATATTTGACTCATTGATCAACTAATTGTCACAGCAATACAATTTGCATTAGTGTATAGAATAATTTTTGCTTTAATTGGTTTTCATACAAAATTGAGTTTTCATTTGGCTTTTTACACGCACTTTTTTTGATAATAGAATCATCGTTAAAGTAATTTTCCATGCAAAAATGGCTGTTTTTAGCCTCTAGATAGATAGATAGATATATACAGTATATATACACACACAGTATATATATAGTCTTTATCAGTAGTGTGGCCTGTGTGTGGATATTAATATAATTTAAGTATAACACAGCACACACATACTGTGTGTATGCATCGTGGCTGTGGTTTAGATTTATTATGCATTATCTTCTCCTTTAATGATACACTACAAATTAATGAGGCCTTCTGAATTAATTATTTGAGTGTTTGACTTATCCACAAATATAATTAACGATTCATCGATTATCAACATAGCTGGTGATTGACTAATCGTTGCATCTCTAGCAGACAGACCTCGCTGCGACTCCCTCCCTTAACTCTTTTCTGTGCGACTGATGCAGATGCTGTGCACATCATAGGACCTGTAATGCATGATCCACCAGCAGCCTCGAAAGAGAGAGAGAGTACTGGCACCATGCTTGACCCAGAAAAAAAGCACTCTCACACTCTCTCGCATCACCCACCCCCCTACCCCCCCACCACACACACACACACACCCCCACCCCCACACGCGCACACACACACAGCTTAAAAATAGCCTGGTCACAATAATCCTAGCATACGCAAGCAGAGTGCTTGACGTTGTTTGTTCAGAGAATATGCTCATTCCCTTCTAAAAATACAGTCTCTGCCCCCCTATAGGCAGTGACGCAACAGTAGCACACGCCACTGCACAGCGCTCATCACAAAGCAGCCTCCAATGTTCCTGCTCCCGTTTTAACATAACTGAAGGCAACGATAGCTACAAGACACTGAGTAGGACTGTGTTTCGTACCTCTACCCACCACTGCTTTTTCAGCCTGTTAATCGTGTGGCCAGCTGTGGCAGGACCGCGCACCCTGAGGTGTATGATGCTGCAACTATCTCATCTGCGACCTTTCAGAAGGTGTGACGAACCATCAGAGGTACTAAATCCTCCAGGCAACAGTATGAATGTTTCAAACCACATAATTCACTTTTCAATCTATTTAAAAACAGAATTGAACCAGGAAACTAAACAGAAGTAAAAGCTTAGTCAGAGGCACAGGTCTGACAATCTAGATTTTCAGATAACATGATGCTTAATATCACAAGAGCCATAAGGACGATGGCTGTAAACACAGCTACAGTGTGACTCCTGGAGCCGGCGTAAACAAACAAGCGCTCAAAGACGCGCACATCTGCTCACCTCTAAACCGGGATAAGTCTTTGACCCAAACAGATGAAACCTGTTTACTCCAAAGCAAAGACTGGATTATCCGTCATAGACCCGAGGCTTACGCTTCTGTCTATATATTAAATATAACAAACCTCCAACTAAAGCAAACTGGCACAAGATAATCGTAGGATTCACTCTCCTCAGGGACAGTTTGTGAGGACATGAACTCCATATCTCCATTTCACCCTTCTGTCTTGTTTACAACATGGTAATTATAATGTCCCTTTGTCATTTCAACTTTTATTATATGTTGGCTTTTATTTTTATTCAAAATGTCTAATGATCACTATTGGTCATGCTGAATGTGTAGACCTATGTCATAACTTAAAGACCATACACTTTTCACTTTGTTAAGATCCATTTTCCTCGTCCCCCCAGGCTGCCTTGTATCATAATAATGGAGAGTGGCATTACTGACTCTGTCTGAAGGTGCAGAAGACAGCTTTAAAGCAATAAGTACAGCAGACAGGTTGACCACGTAACAGAGAGCAACAGCTGGGCCTTGCTGTCAACACAAAGCAGAATACTCGAAGGGAGGTGTTGACTCATAGGAGGCTTTTTTCCCCAAAGGCCACAATGGTGGCGCTTCTTTAAATTTAGCCCTGTTTTAGAGAGCAACACTTTGAGGCAGAGCAAAAGAGGTGGTGGTGAATCCCAGCGGAGCAGGAGGAGGGAGGAGCTGGAGTTCCCTCTTTACTGACCCGAGGCAAGACCCCTTTAAAATACAAGTGGAAAATGTCAGCCCCTGGACTGCCTAAAATACCATAGATCAGTTTCACACAGTGTTGCCTTGACATTGCAGAGACAGCTTCAGCTATGACAACCGCTGCAAACACAGCCTCGGCCTGTGGCAAGAACCCCTTGATTGAGTTGATGGGCTTAACCACCAATCCAGTTAAAATGTCAAAAGGCTTAAGACAATGCTGTTGGTGCTGGGCAGTGTGCACTGCTTGGCCACAGCGAGAGAGTTTACCATCCACCTGTAATGACCAAAGAGGCCATGAAGCATATTGCAAACAAGCATACTGTGCAAAGATTAGATCCATCTGTCCAACGGAGTATCTATTAAGGGCAAAAGATGAAGCCTCATTAATCAGAGGTAAATAACTGAGATAAATATAAACTACGTGACACAGATTACTGGTTACAACCTGAAGAATGGTAAAAGCTCTGCATTTATATAGCGCTTTTCCAAACTTTGTCTGCGACCATTAAGCACTTTACAACACATGTCAGCCTTCAACCATATTAATACAGAGTCAGAGGCCCATCAGTAGTGATAAACATTCACACACACACTCGCACTCCATCGGGAGCAATTTGGGGTTCAGTATCTTGCCCAAGGACACTTTGACATGTTGACCGCAGGGGCCGGGGAAGTTATGGTCCCGTGGAGACACCAAATTTCTCTATTGGCTCAAAAAAGTTTGGGAATCCCTGTAAAATTGTGTTTAATGGTAACTTGGGGAGCTTATATCTTTACTACATTTCTGAATGTGCAGGGTATTAAATCATACATTTTACCCATGATACAAGATACTTTATCCTCTAACCCTTTTAAATAATCCATGGAACAGCGACTAGAATTTTCCTATTCAATATACAGGTGTAGTTTGAGTGGAGGCGATATGACAAAGACGTGTTTTGTTCCTTGTTTGACTTCAATAAAGCACAAAAGGGGTGAGCAAACATTTATCCTTTCTCTGTATTCAAAAAGTGCTCAGGATGGTTTGTATGTTATACCACACAATGCACTACTCAAAGAATGAAAAAGCAAAAGCAGGGAAAACATTTTGAGTGATCCGTCATTTAGACTGCTTTGCAGACTCAATTTGAACTGAGGCTGAGCTAACAGAACAGATAAATGCAGATGCAACATAATGTGATCTCTCGAGACCAAATCTTTTATTATCGAGCCGAGATCACCACAAAAAAAACACTGCAAAAACATGAGTAACCAGTGTCACTAGCAGTGCCATTAGCCAGCAGAGGATAACAAACAAAGTCACAACAAATAATGGCGCTTCATCTTGGGCCACATGCTGTAAATACAGTAAGCTCCAATGATGCGCCGTACTACGAGTCCATCACTCCTCCTGTCCCTCAGGCCCATGCTCCTTCGACAGGCTAAGGAGGTGGGATGCACATTCACAACCTGCACTTATTCTTTACTCATCATCGCAGTACAGAGGGAAGCTAAAAATACTCGACACCCCGTGAGCATCTCCTCCATTGTGTTCCTCCTCCTTCTCCTCTTCCTCCTACAGTATCCCTGCAAGTAAGAACTGCTTCTAGAAATGATCATCTTTTACACGGAGAGAGAGAACGAACAAGAACCACCACGGAGAACATACACAGCAGAGAATGTGTTGTTGTGAGGAATGCAAAACTTTACAAAGAAGATAACGGTAGAGCAAGAGTTAAAAAAAACAGCCAAACAAATAGTTAATGATCCACTAACTGTGCATTTCAGTCAGCGTGTGAAGTCGGCTAGCCATTTACTGTAAAAGATAAATCTAAAGCATGTCACAAGTAAATCAGTTACAGCTTGGAAATGTCAAATAGGGAAGTGAATGATTGTGAAATAAAGTAGTATAGTGAAATATAGCTGTTGCAATGATCAGCTATGTTCTATTTTTTTAAAATAACCACAAATTTATGGCCGTACAAAATGTCATCATGGCAAACATGAACTCACTTCAAGGCAGATCAGTCACCTCGCCACATCTGAAGCTTTGAACAAGTGGAAAATAAGTAAGGTTTAGATTAGATACCCCCACAGCAGGTAATTAAAATTCAACATAAATAAATCTGGTGCCCAGTGCCTGCTGAGAACTTTAAGCTGCTTTAATAAATGGAGCCATTGTTTTCTTATGCCTCAGTGGTGCTCATCAGCCCACCGTTTCCAAAACAGGCCTGTCACATACCAACTCTATCTCTTATCAACACCACGCTTCACTCTGAAAACCAAAATTAGATGACCTTATATGCAAATTACACTTGGATTAATCAGCTACATGCCAAGGTTAAATGAGAATCTCCCCTCGCTGTCGTTCTCTCAGAGTGCTCAAACAGCCTAAATCAACTGCACAGAGAGCAGTCTTATGTAACTCGGACGGACACAGAAAAGTAACGCATTTGTCCATCCCATTAACTAATTCATGTAGCCCACATACCACAAGACAGGAAATGCTTTTGTAGATGAGGACAATCTCTCTCTAACATCTCCATCAGCCCCTCTATGAGTGTTTGGTAGCAACGAGATGCTGATTCAAATCAATCTTCTTGATAATGTAGAGCCTGTTGCTGAGCACTTGCTCACCACTGACAGCACAAAGACTTGGAGGAATAACAACTAATGGATTTCCAGTATCATTGCTACTAGCGATCTCTCACAATAGTGCAAAGTGGCTTTGACTATATGAATAACTACAGTGACTTGGCTGAGATTTGTTATTTCAGTGGGATGACACATACATTATCGGTCTATTTGGCAGAATGCAAACAGCTTCACATGCATCAGATATTCAAACTGCATTGATCTGACTGAAAATCAAACAGTGTGTAACACCTCGAGGAGTTTAGTGTAGGCATTGGAATATCAAATGTAAAATGAGGTATAATAAATCTAACTTGTGTTATTAGCGTGATGATTTTCTAATATCTGGAAACTGAAAGTTCAAGGATAAATGTGTTTATAAGCTCTGACAGCAAAAGCCTTACAAAGAAAAGGATAAGGCAAACTTCTTAAGTGTCAAATAAATGTCTGCAGGTTTAAAGCGCGTGTTATTTTACATTTTAGAAAATAGTGTAAAATCAAAAATTAAAAGTAAACAGAAACCTTTTTTTTTTTTGCCCCGTCTATTGATTCTATTTTTAGTTTCCCACATTAACAAACAAAACTACACTAGCACTCTGAAAACTGGCAATGCAACTTTTTTTGAATAACTGTGTCAAAGAAGAGAAATGAAATGGATTATACGCTACAAAAAGCCCCTTCATCCTCTCCATCATTGCTTAAACATGGGGGGGGGGTGTTACCATGGAGACACAGGGCTCTTTCCTTATTGGCTGCCAAGATGAAGTCAGAGTGACGAGGAAAGTAGAGACCAGGCGCTGCCGGGGCTGATACTTCTTTTTCCTGTATCTCCTGTCTCCACTTTCCCTTTTGTCAGTGTGTTCTTCCCACCTCGGCTTATTTCCATTGCACTCTGGTTTCTGTCTTCTGGCTACAGATTCTAATATATTGTCAACCTAAATATATGCTGCTGTGATATACTGTATATGTAGGTCAAAATTCTCTATACAACAGACTGCAGAATTAAAAACTAAATATTTTGTGTTTACTGCTTATACTGTACTGTACAGGCCTGCTACTGCCTGTATCACTTAAGTAGAGTTTTAAAAAGAAATGCCCAAGGCAATTATGATGCAAGTTTTCTTGTTATGGTTTAAAATTAACTATGTAGACAGCTAATAACTCCCTTTTCAACAATCTAGCAATGAGTAGGAGGAATATGAAGAAACAGATGAGAACACCAATACTGAATTGACTGAATCCATGGGAAGAAATGCCCTAATTTCTCATGCCCTAATAGCTGATAGGAAACTGGATCTGAAACCATTGGCGTGAATTGGGAACAAAAACACATGCAAGCATCAGACAAAGAAGTGCATAAGAGTATCAGTTAAAAACAAGAAGAGAGGAAAGTTTAAATGGCGTTTAATATGTATTTTTAGTAGACAGAATAACTGATCTTGACACAATCATCTCCGTCTGCCTCAGCTATTTATTTTATAGTGTTCTTCTATCAGTCTTGGGTTTATGGTTTAAATGAATTCGAATCACGGGGTCATCAGGCTTCATTAAGAGGACACATGCATTAAGGCAACACAAATGTCTATGATAAGAAATCTGCTCATGAAAAGTTGAGGCTGTCTGCTACGCTTTGGTGAAATACCTCAAACCCTCATGTGCAGCACGAATAATGCAGGCTTCACAAAAGTGTTCTACCCAGTGACCAAAGACAGAGGCCGTCTCTCATACTGACCATAAAAGGCCATTTTTAAAGATGTTCATGCTCCTATGACTTTGGCTAACATTTAGATGAGTCCTGAGATCAGGTTTCAGCTCTGTGGAAAACCAGGCTTTATCACCATGGGATTTTCTTATCACCGCTATAACAACCAGAAACTCTCTGTCAGTCTTACACCATAAAGGATTCTGACGTCTCGCTCAGACAGAGACACACCACTCTGAATGGAGACGCGGGGCTTTGTCTGGCAGAGGGAAGCAAAGAATGGGCATAACGCAAAGAGACTTCCCGATAAAAGCCTGTACACTGGGAGGAAAAAATGGAAAGAGGTGAGGTGGCAGCGAGGAGGGGGAGTTGGGGTCTGAAGGAGTCTATTATTAGCCTCAGAGAAATCAGGTGTCTGCGGCCAATGGAAAAGAAAGGAGAGCGTGGGTAAAATGACATGAAGCAGCACTGTCGCTTTCATTTTACATGATCCATGTGAGTCAGAGAGTGCTGCAAGGGTTGGGGGGTGGGGTACAACAAATGATATAGATATATATATATATATATATATATTTTGATGGTCAGCGACAGCTTTACAATTAACTTGCATTTCTAATTCAAAGCAAGATGTGCTCCTTGCACCTTAGAATAGATAAAACTTCCTCTATTGGGACTTTCTTTCTGCTTAAGAGCCAAGAAGTTTCCTGGTAGAGAGGGTGTGTGTCAGAGTGCCTCAATTTCACCTTGTGCAAAATCCTGATGAATAACAACACCCCTCTTCCCTGACAGGATGCACATAACAGACTTCATTCCTCTTCCATTAAATGAAACTCAAGTGAGGACACAGGAAGGTGGTCGACTGCTATAAAAAGACCTCAGCTCTGCTCTCCCAGTCCACCCACACTGCCAGAGAAACTGGTGTCCAAAGGGACGGGGACATGGCACAATCCGCAGAAAGCGTTCGTCTTTGTGTCATTTCCCAGACAACGGCACTGTAGGGGCATTAGCAGTGTTTTGACAATCGTCAGCTGGCTCATCAGGAATGGGTGGGGACAGGTTGTACCCATGTTGTCCCTGTCAACAGCTCAACACCAACATTAGCATCACCTGCTTTGTTTAAGGGAGCCGAGGTGGGAGAAAGAAGGAAAAAGTCTGTGGAGCTCAATGTGCAGAGAAACACAATGTTCCATTCAGTGGTTGGCTGGCACCCAGGTGCATGATGGGGGCTCATCTGAAAAACTGTCATGATGCCTGATTGTGCGCTCAAGACGAATTAAAAGAAAAATTAGATCTAGCAATGTGTGCCTATACTCCCCTAAGAGGACATTGTTAACTGTAAAAGATGTTATTCAAGATTACTCCAAATCCCCATGGGTCCCCTAACGTTTGAAAATGCCCCATAGTAATCTTTGTTTTCCACAAATATGTTACTGGATAGTGAAATTGTTTAATCTTCCTTTGGGGAGCTCTGAGAAATATTTTTCATCACTTTAATTAGGGACGCACAAACCAATCTGCCTATCATCAAAGTTGGTCAATATTCACTTCAAGTACTTATTTATTTTTTGCCGTTTCCCAAAAGACCACTAGAACCTGCCATGTGCTGTGTAAGCCATAGTGCGTGTGCAGCGCAGTGCAGGAAGTAATGTTCCTCATCTATCCATCATCATTATCCAATTCCAAAGCAGACGTCGAGCTAATATGACAATGTTTCAGCCGAGTACAGTTCATTTGAATGGAAACGTCCAGCCTTTAAAAACAGGCACATACATTATCGCCATTCCTGAATGTTCAAATCATATTCATATGTATATCTTTAACCAACGTCATTAAGTTAACAACAGTTAAGAGAATTCCTGCTGTAGCACTGCTAACAAAATAAGTTCATGTCCTCTGGCAGACAATAAATAAAGACCAAAGTGTATTTTATAAATGTGCTTTGTTGATGATTAAACACTTAATTTCAGCATGGTGTGAAAAGTTCTGACATAAAATCCACTCATAACTTAAAATCCCCTCCGGTGCTGTCAGTGCCTATAAAAATCAGTCTCTATTGGCTGTCAAAGAAATGACGCAAATATGACATGAGTTTTTGTAGCCAGGAGTTATCAACTGTAGAGAAAATACACTATATACAGTCCAAGATAACGTTAAAGGCTTATCGTAAATCCAGTTTAATACCTTCAGTATCTTTCTGCAAGCTCATATAACAAACTGCATTCCTACATTATATGACAAGCTGTAAAGTAAATTGACTTTTCTAATATCCTAACAACATAATAACAGGAAACTGGCTATTGCAACGATTCACCAACTGCGAGAAATGAGCCCCAGTGAGATTATGGGGTACACACTTGTCTATATTATAGAGAATAGAATACAATAAGTAAAGAAGTGAGTAATCTATTGTTTCAAAAAACATTTTATTTATTTTTTTAAGATAAAAAAGAAAGAAATTGTTCTTCCCTGTAGCTGCTCAATCTCTGTCACTATCCACTGCCTCTTATCACTGCCACCTTGTTTCTGCTGGGAGTGATAGTGACTGTGTGCAGAATACAAGACACAGGATATCAGCATGCAATAGACTTCAAGAAGTCCACAGTCTGCTCCAAGTAAAGAACCAAGGCTATACCACTCCTCGGCTTAAAACAACCGCACTTAAATGTTATGGAGAAATTACATAGAGCAACAACAATATTGCACAACAGTTAGGGGTAATTATCTTCTGCATAATGTTTTGTCAGGAAGTTAAACAGATCATAATTTCATCTCCTTAAAACAATTGTATTTATTGAAGTTTCTTGCCAAAAACTAAATCTTATAAGATTACATTTTAACATAATATTATTATATTATTATTATTAGTATTAGTAGTAGTACTAGTATGATGTTGGATGTTACAGGGAATGTAATAAATACAAATGCAGATCCCATTGTTCTGATTGCATTAAAAGTAAAACATTTTTATTCAGATGTTATGCATATGTTGGCGTCTTCTTTATACAATTACAGTTTTCCAACCAAAAGAAACACCGCAAATACAGTATTGCAAAATATTGAATCATAACCCCTGTATCATGAGGGCTGCACGATACAAGGAAAACATGCGATATGCAATAACGTTGTTGAACATCCCTATAAAATATATTATTTGCGATAAATAGACATATTAAAGTGTACTCCGTTCTGCCTTTTCAACTGCTTTCAGGATAGTCCTGCTAAAATACAACAAATTACTTGGATTAAAAAATTAAAGGAAATGATTTCCAACATTCTTTTATTGAACAAATAATCTTAAGTATTTTATCGCCAGGTTCTTGCAATAGAAGCTCAACAGGTTTATACAAAATTATTGGAGATGGAGCAACATGGAGAAAATGTCAAATTACCACACAAACAGGCAAGTGAAGTAATGATTATATCTTAGTGTACATGTTGTACAGTATGCTACAGGAGTTGAAGCTACACTGTACTAAATGTTCAACCTTATTTGCCACCTAGTTAATCTCCTCAAATGCCTCATATAGCTAATTTTACTGTGCGTGTACCTGATGCTTCTCAGCACTTCCCGCGACAGCAATCTCATCTGATAAGCAGCTCATATAGTACAGGCGAGGAACCGAAAGATGTGGTGAGCAGCTGCATACGCCATTCAAACTTCAACTGACAGGAAATGTGTCTTTTCTTGTTTCCTCGACTAAAATGGCGGTATACTCGTTTGTCACCTGTATTAATAGCGACATGATTGTTGACTCATGCTGTCATAAGAAAACTGAGGGTTGTGGTAGGAAAACAGAAATGTCACATGAAAGAATAAAAACTCACACGATTACTCAAACACATGTTCACATGCTACAGGATGCTCTGGCAGGAATGTTCCACACCAGTCACTCAGACTTGCAGCATATATTTACATATTCTCATAGCGTTTCCCTCTTGACCATCAGGAGGTTGTCATGCACTCCTGTAACTGTAGAACATAAGCGGGTAATTTTAGTCTTAGGGAAAGAGAGCTGTGTGACTTGAATGAGCAAACATTAGCATAGTATCTGAGTGCAGTTAGAAATCATTATCCTCATTTAGCAAAAAAGATCATCGCAGTGTCTCCACTTTGCATTTGCTTAAAAACAGCATCAGAAGTGCTTTAATTCAACAAATAACTCACCAGGAGTATGGAACAGAAAAAAATAAAAAATAAAAATTCGAATTGTACAGATAACAATTTTCAGATTTTCAGAATCTCAACTGCTGTCTTCCTGTAAGATTCCTTGGTCTACAGTAGATGCATTAAATGCCTCTACATTATGTCTCCCTGGTAACAAATGCTCTGCAGCAGAATAATAAAACTACTGATTAAAACCAGACAAACGTGTACAAGTCCATTTATGGTTATCCTAGAAACAAAGAATTAAACTTAGACAACTTCATGACTGTGTCAAACTTCAATACAAACATAGCTGCCAATAACTGTGCCATCCTGAAGATATTAAACAAATTGTCCAGGAAATAATAACTCATACAATATTTATACTGAATGAATATTTGAAAGCTGCTAAAATGACTTGCTTAATAAAGAATTCTGGGTTATCACATGGGATAACACAGATCCCAAATATATTCAACATCGGCTTAGTTTCAAATAGTTGTTTGCTGCTATATTAATGCTCTGAATATCATATTGAGAACCTTTAAAAAAAAACACCTAAAACACTTTTTTTTAAGCATAGTGTCAAAAAAAAGTCAGTGTTATGCCTTTAAGGGCAGCTTCAAATTAAAACAAAAGAGTACTGCCAATAAGATTAGAGTGATTAGACATGTCGGAGTTAAAACTATCCAACAGCACGGCCTAGTCCCAATGTCTGCACTCACAGGCTTGCAAATATAGCCACAATGTATATTTAACTACAAATCGTAAAAATCAGGGAGTGCTCCACTTACCACACACACACGTGTCAATTAAAGTCAGAGCTCAGTTAATGAGGCTGGACACTGGGACTGTGTCCGAATCAGACCTATCACGAGGCTACTTCTACAAACTGCAATATTACACACTGTGAATACTCTGAAAAAGGGTCCGTTTCATAGAATTACTTTTTCGCAAGTACTTCTTTACTTTTTGCTCAACTACAATTCTGAATGTAGGAATACATTGTCTTCAATTACACAAAGATGACAAAATAAGAGACAGATTTCTCTAAAGAATGAAAGTCACTATACAGGTTTTGCCATTTGTCTTGTCAACACAGCCCTGCCCATGTACCACATGTCTGCATTTATGTAAGTGTGTTCATGTTGAGGGGAGGCAGTCCCACAACAGAAAACTGGTTAGGCAAATATCTTGAGGAAATGCCTCGTCTACAGTAGAGAAATGTCCACAAGGTCGTAACAGGTATAAAGAGGGCGGTGCCACACGAGGAATATTTGAATTAGGTCGTGATTCTGGTAGTGATGGTTTCCACTTCAAGAAGTCTCCCCTTAATCATCAGACCAGCACTTCAGTTACTGAAGAACAGACAGCAACATCAGCAAAGTGTCTGCGGTGTAGTTCTTTGTGGCACAAATGAAAGGCATGAGAAAATATCCTGCTCGTCGCAGACAGCTTTTGTGTGGAAATTGTTACAATCAGCAACAAAAGCAGCTGTGCATGTTTCAGATCAAAAAAGAGGACCATGAAACAACTCTGTCTAAAAGTCCAAAAACAAAAGTGACTCAGAAGGGGAAAATCTGTATAAAAAATTATTTTTTTATTATTTTTTTTAAAAAGGCTCAGACTCCCTATAATTCTGAAAGAGAATCTATTTTTCACAAACCACCCTTGCAGTGAACTTACTACTCCAATGTCAGCTCTCGTGTTATTCAAAAATGACTAAGCCAGTGTAATCTTAAAGATCACAGAGCAGCTGATGCAGAGTGTGTTACACAACCATCACAACAGTTATGACTGACACAAGTTTTAACATGTCAAAGAGATTACACCCTGTGTGCATTGGCTTCAATATCCTTCAGGCCCAGAAACAACAGAATAATCTTGATTTTTTTTTCTCCGCATCCCTCTACACTCCATGTGCAGGCTAGATCTTGCTCTTATAAGGCCGAGACTTGGTAGCACAGATACATCTCAAAACTAGTCACAGATTGCAATCCTAAATCAAAGACATACTGCAATGTTGGAAATAAAGCAGGGGGGGGGTCACAGTGGAGTGGCCCCTCATAGCAGAGCCATCATCTGGGCAACAGACGCCCCAGCCTCAGAGTCAGCACTGACTCAATGACTCACCCGGGCCCTGCTGAGTCAAGAGGAGTGACTCTTGATTCTGAAACTCATAAAGTCGTAATGTAATAGAAATGGGCATAAGGGATACCACAACAAGCTTGTGGTATGCAGGTTTCTAATTAAGTCAAATACAAGCCAACTTAAGTAGAAATGTGGGCTCTTACTCCTCCCTTTCAAAGTGAGCTCAGAACCATACATGTTGTAATTTGCAGCAGAGTGGTAAATAAATTATAGCCAACATTGGAAAGTGCACCAAAAACATAGACCCTGAAAGAAATTCCACTCAATTATATTTACACCTGTTATTACATGAAGTGTATCATAATGATAAGAAGAGCTTACAGTCAGAGAGAGAGGAACATTTCACCAGCTTTATCAAGCATGCCTGTGTGACAGCAACGGGGCCACCATGGCACGAGAGCAGAGCAATATGCTGCACTTCTCCAGGCAGAAGGAGGAAGAAGACGAAGTGAGTCTTAACAAATGTAATGGCGAGCTCAGACAGAACACGTTGGTAAAAACCTCCTAAAATAAGATTTTTAGAAACGTGACGTTGCAGGAAGAGGGTGATCAAATTTGAACTGGAGTAAACTCACCGTCAGTTAGTTACCTAGCAACATGGAAGCAAGGTAATGACAAATTGATGGCTTGCAATGCTCATCATCACATACCTGGACCCGATGCACCTCTGGCGGCAACACACTCCAGCACTCAGCAAATCAAAGTTCACTGGCCTTTTCACCGCGTTTTTTTTGGCGTCACCACTTTCACCAGTAACGCAGTTTCCTTTCAGCACAACACCGACTTGATGAGGTCTGGAAACGATGCCATAATTGAGATGAAACCATCGAAAGTCAGCAACTGGTTTCCTTTACGTCGCCGTGTGATGGCCCTTCAGCAGCGGAGGAAGGGGCGCGGGTACGACATGTAGAGACGGCACGTAGAGAAACATCATCGGCTCGAGAGTGTGTTACACGATATCAGCCGTTTCTCCCCGTGTTTACAAATGATGGCCACAACATCGCACCGGAGAACCACACGCTGGATTTCCTCAATCGACAGAAAAGGCCAAAGTAGCTATGGTAACGTTAAATATGTCCTTGAATATCCAAGCTACCGTCGCGGGAGTTGGCGGTTGGTCGGGCTGGTCCTGGAGAAGAAGCTGTAACGGCTGTGAGCTCGGTCCGGCTACAGTCCACGGAACCGGGAAGAGCGACGAGCAAACAGACGAAGAGCACCCGCCATGGTAAGTTGTCACTCCTCAAGTCTGAGCGGCTGCAGGACTTCGCTGTCCTTTCAGGCACGACACAATAGTGTCAAGTTACGCCGAGTACAACGACGTTTCCGGTAGGATTTTCGAAATAAAAGTCTGACTTACTTCAGACGTTGGAATGTGTAATTCGCTGATTGTTTTCTAAACGACCATTTCACACACACTGCATCTTAATTAATATTACCTCCAAGATGCCACCAAATGGAACATTTTAACACGGATATACATTGAGGTAGAGACCTCATTTACAATATAGACAAGTAAAAAAAAACAATCCTAGGCATCAGGAAACACAAATAAGAAACTTGGATGAAAAGTGCGATATAAAGTTGTAATATTTAGCACTGAGTATATCGTGCCGAACACGTATACAGATGTTATGAAGTTAAGGACTTGGTCCGTTTAACTTAGTGTTAAGCATCCAGTTTATGTTGATTCTCTGGATAGTATCCATACACACCAAGAACCTCTGTTTAGAAGGAACCATTACAAAAGTAAAAATAACAGAAGCCTCCATTAATTAATTAATTAATCAAACCATAAGAATAAATAAAGCGATCCAAATGTAACGCGAATGAATTAACCAAGAACAAGAACCACTGGAGTTGAAATAGTAGGAAATTAAAAGCTGAAATTACCCTAGGGATGAAAGTGAGGCAAGCTTTTGATTGTTCTGCATGGTATTCCGGGTTGTAGGTGCACAGTGAGAAAAACTGGATCAATATTAGGACGTTAGCGGCACACGCGCCATGTAGTATTTTATTCTGAAGGAGTAGTCGCTTATTTTCCGGTGTTTGTTTTTTTTTCCTTCTGCTAGTTTGACGAAACTCAGACTCGCAGACATTCAAATAAGCAGTTTCGATATTGGGGCGCCCCCTGCTGGCACCGGAGGATATGGTAGGCTTATAAACTTGTATCGTATTGTATTGTATTGTATATATCTGCAAGCAGAGGCGTTATTATGGATGTAAATTACGAAGGTAAGTTTATAGAGGTCACGTTACCTTCAATCAAACTAACCAAAAACCATACAGTACAAAATAAGACAAACCTACTTTTTACCCACATTTTATATATATACATATATATATATATATATATATATATATATATATATATTTCTTTTTATTATTATTATTATTATTATTTTGTTTTTAAATGTAGGCCCATTTAGGCACATCTGCTTAGATATTGCACACTTATTGTCATCATATAGCCTAATTAGTAACAAGTGAAGAGATTGAAGTTCTCAACTAACTCTGAAGCATAAGAACTTTACAAAAACACTTCAAGGAAACCTGTTGTAAGTACATTCTTGTAAGTTGTGCACAGCACTTCACACTCTTCATACAACTATTATATCTTTATTGATACATTAATCATACACAATATTTTATCATTGTACAAACATATATTATCTGACAGACAAATAGTTACTTGACTGCTTCTTCTTGAGTTAGGGTTACTTAAAAATAAAAATGTAAATCAAAAAACGAAATGAGTTTGGATAAACTTTTTATGCACAATAATTTTGTTGTGGACCACAAATTGACAGTTAAGATTGTAGATATTCTTTATTTCTGTTTCAAAAAAATATTACATGATTAATGTACAAGACTGATTTCTTACAAATACTAAAGGTTGCACTTTTTTGAGTCTTTTGCAAGATCCACATAAAAATGACATATAAAGGTTATATTGTACCACAATGAGGGTCAGTTTTAATGTGAGCACAAAAGATAAAGTAAGTAATTAGAAATGCACATCCCCCGTCTGCAATATCAGAGATGTCGTCACAGGTCATCAGAGAGATTGTCTTTTCCTGGTGACCTACATAGTTTCCTGATTTACTCATTATAGTCCTTGTCAAGGGAGAGATCAGGAAGTATTACATGACAGTCCATTTGTTCTCGCCATATAAAACTATTTTGCAATAAATGCATCCAATTAATATAATAATTGGACCTCTTCAGAAAACCTTCAGAAACTTCAACAGAATGTTCTCCTTCAGCTTTCTTTCCATTATTTGCCAGAGTCCATCACTGCGAGTGTTTGGCATTACTCGCAGTGATGGACTCTGGCAAATAATGGAAAGAAAGCTACAATTTTGGCTTTTACTGTATTAGATTAAACAGCAATATATAGTGCAGTGTGAAACAATGCCAATGTACAAATAATGTCATGTGATATGTGGGGTGAATGACAAATAAACAAATAAAACAGCCAACCTGTGGGTGAATTGGTGATTAATCCATTATTTTAGTCCATCAGCTCTAGCTGATGCTCTTCTTAGTGTTAACAAATCAAATCAAGGGTATTGATTTAATTATTTGATTTGATTACTTGATTACTATTCTCCATCATCATGATCATTATCATTATCATCATCATCTACTTACGTTTACTTGTGAATAAATTACTTGAATGAATGTGAATATACAATCTGTTCTAGAAATACATGCCTGTAAATTATGGCAAGATATGTATTTTGTTTTTTTTAAGGTTCAACACAATATATGAAAGACTATTTTCTAATCAATCTATTTTTTTTTTGTTTTACATTCATAAATGTAAATTTGTTAAAGTAAAACCTCACTTTCATGTTTTCAATAAAGAGATGGAGCTATATATCAAGACAATAACTTAAAGACAAACAAAATGGCAAAAAAATAACATATAACAAATAACAAAAAAGAGAAGCTATCAAAGTTGTGACTCCAATGAACTGTTTTCACTTAAAAGTTCCTTTTCTATTTATCCATGTTGACCTCTGGCATGTTTTGTTAGCCTACATATTTTATTTTATGTTATGTTCATCCTGTCATTTGCTTTCATGCATTCACCTATGTAGCTGTAGCTGTGAAATGCCTGTCAAATTGAAGTGTTACTGCTTGTGTGTATCGGTGCAGTGTTAACACAAGGAGGGCTTCGTTCGCCATTGTAGACATGGCCCTGCTAAATTTGAAAGCTACTTTCTAACCTTAACCGCCATTTACGCACAATCATGCGTTTCAAAATCTCTACCAAAAGGAGCCTTCATAGAAACTCAAACTTTAAAAGTCGACTATCAGCATTGTAAAACATGTTTGCAGTGTCCTACCTGCTGGGGGTTTGTTCAGAGAAACGACACGAGATGGCGGCAGCGAGTAAACACAGACCTGCTATTCAGGTCGCGAAGAAGACCACGGCGACTGCTGATTGGTTGACCTGGGGCGGAAACGTAGAGGACGAGAAGACTGGATAATAAGCGTATATTACCACCGTGACCGTGAAACAAACACGGAAATGTGTAACTACAGTAGGTTTTGTTCTGTCTAGTGACATACAATGTGATTTAATGCAGCCAGTCACTTCTATGTTTGGTTATGTAAAGACATGTCGCGGCTTTTCCCGTTCATCAGCTGTGTGTACAGCGTGTCCAGCCCATGGACCAGTCGGCTCATAACATGGAGAGGTTCTCCCAGGATCTCTCCACTGCTCACGC
This sequence comes from Bovichtus diacanthus, assembly GCA_943590825.1. Lineage (NCBI taxonomy): Eukaryota > Metazoa > Chordata > Actinopteri > Perciformes > Bovichtidae > Bovichtus > Bovichtus diacanthus. The sequence goes on along the minus strand of CALSBV010010907.1, from coordinate 319,696 downwards.
CTATCCCTGCTGGACTGACACGTGTTTTGGCAGCCGGTAAAAAGAACCTGATAGACTTTCCTGTCCTGAATGAGGACGATCTTAAAGAGCAGTTTGTGAGAGGATCTGGACCCGGAGGACAGGCCACCAACAAAACCAGCAACTGTGTGGTGCTCAAGCACATCCCGAGTGGGACTGTTGTGAAGGTTAATCTTGCTTTTTAAATCCACCTGTGTGCAACTGTCATCACTAGTATCTATCAGTCCGTGTGTCGCAGATATTTGGTGAATGAGTGACCCAAATGAGAGTTATGTTGTTGAATGTCTTAACGTTGGAAACCTCAGTTTAAAAATAAGTCTTGCATCGAGGACCATGTAGTAGCTGTTCTGGTGCTTTTGATCACATGACATGCTCTTCCACAGATGCTCAGTTGTCATGGAAATGTCAATGTTAAAATTTAAGGACAATTTAGCCTGTCCATGTCAGCTTAAAAGTTGAGATTCACAGTAAAGTCCTTTTTTTTTTTTAGTGTGAAATGATGATGAATTTGAACACTAGCACAGCTACTAAATGAGCCTCGAGTTAGGTGTTTTTTTTTGTCAACCAAAGTTTTGTGATTTACTAACCATGTTCATTTAATTTATTGTACCATTTCCCCTGCAGTGCCATCAAACCAGATCTGTGGATACAAATCGAAAGCGTGCTCGGGATATAATGCGAGAGAAACTTGATGTTTTTTATAAAGGAGAACTCAGTGAAGTTGTTGTAAGGAAGAAAGAGTCAGAGCTGAGGAAAGAAGTGAAGAGGAAGAAGGCAAATGAGAATCTGGAGAGAAAAAGACTCTTTAAAGAAGCGCTTGCTGCAGACTCCAAACCTGGAAATGATACAGTTTAAAAATGTTTGTGTTGAATAAAAAATGAATACTTGAAAGGTAAAAACCTGGAGAGGTACTGTCATTACTTTTAAATCAAATCATCCTTTTATTTTTAGCATCTTACTTGCAAAGTTGCAATACAACCTACATCACATAATACAAGACGGAGGGAGATTTTTATCATTTGATATTGAAATCGCAGATAAAACAAGCCAACATTATTACAACTGCAGCACTGATGTTTTTAACAGGATCATTTTCTAGCATAATGTTTACCCCAATTTATCACTAGACGTCAGTAAAAGCTGTCCAACCTAAACACCAGGCTTAACATTTATAAGACTTGACTTGCTGCTCACCAATCTATGTCTGTTGTTCCTAATTAACGCCTGCTCACAAGACTCACAGTATGAAAAAAGAAAACAGTCCCGATACTTGTATCAGCTACTTGCATGAAACCTATTTTACCCAGAGGTTTAGCATATCCACAGGATACACCCTGCCTCTTCTGGCTTTAGGTTTCAAGTATGGTTAAAAATGTGTGATAGGCTACATTGCTGTAAGTTGATTTTTATTTATTTCTACTTTTCTTGTTTGATTTAGTTATAGGAATGTACAAACAATCAGCCATACCATTTTTAAATACTACAGAAAGAATAATCTAGATACAGTACATCAGAAGGTAATACTAACAATACAATAAAAAAGAGACCTAAGAGACATATACTTTTATTTAAAATACTTTTTACTCAGTTAAAAACAACTAAAAAGATTTCCCTTGTAAGATTAAAATAAAGGTTAATATTAGTATTCTTTATTTAATACTCTTAATCATTACCTGTGCTGAGGTCATGTCATAGGATATTTAAAATTCTACTGATTGAATCATGATTTTAAATGTTTTGTCTGCTCAGTATTTTATATACCAAAAATCTCTTGTTTTCTATGCCAAATATTATAGTCGAATAATAATAATAATCATAGCCTTTATTCAATTCAGGTAATCCCACTGAGATCAAGATCTCTTTTGCAAGATAGACATGATGTACTCAACATAATAATACAGAGAAACAAGAATAATTAATTAATTAAAAAAATTTAATTGGGATAAATAAACTTCAATGATATAAAATTATAACAGGATAAAAAAATTCTTATTTAAGTTCACTATAGAGTGTGATGCTTTTAGTGTTTTTAAGTTTGAGTCTTCTTTGAATTCAGCAAAAAAATCCAGTGAAATGGGCGGGAACTTGTGTTATTTTACATTTATATATGTAAAATATACCATATAAAACCAATACGTTTACAATTAGTTCAATGTTATATTTATTATGTTCAAAATGTATAATGATATTTGATTGGTTTTACACAATATATAATCTTTCCTTTGAGTCCAAAAAGTCAAATGAATGTATACAATGCTAAAATAAATGCGTTAAAGATTCTGGTTCATTGTTGTAAAAATTACATTTGGAGAAATTGATGGGCTTTGTGACGATCAGAGCTGCAGCCAATGAGAGAGCTACTTTCATGCTCGTGACCCTCCCCGCCCAGACGAATCGGCCAATGAGAGGTGCAGTACGGTTTTTTAAATTCCCCACGCTCTCGCTGTCGTTCCTTGCGGTGGTCTGATGTTTGTCGTTGCATTGAGCACAGCGAGGAGTCCGTGGACGCAGCAGCATTACACAGACTCTTCTTTGACTTTGTTTCTGGGAACTGACATGGCAAAAGGTAAAAGTGTTAATGTGTTGTGGTTTCACTCATGTTGCAATGTCACACAAGCTACAGGTGTTAATGTGCAGACAACGATAGCTAGCGTAAATTAGGACCGACTTTTTAAAATACGTTAGTTGTTTAGTAATAAAACTCTGCCGTGGTCGGCTTTTGTATAATGTCGGGTGAATTACACCGCATTGTGTTTACGTTTATTCATTTCCGTGTTTATAAAGGGAAGAAAAATGTGCTGAGAACCGACAACAAGCCCGAGGACCCTGTTGAACATAAAGTCCCCTCCCGGAAGGAGACAAAGGAAAACAAACCTGCAACTAACAAGGTTTGTTTTCTTATTTGGTTTTACGCGTTTACAGCTTTTGTGTTTGCCAACTACCATAAGAAATAAGAAAGGAAAAAAAAGTAGCTTTTTGTGTTAACCCAGCACCAGAAGGGTACCGTCACTGTAGTCCCAGTGTAAGGTTCAAGTGTACAACTAAAGTGTAGTAGAGCTGCAACTTAAAGTTTAGGATGTCAACATATGTTTCATTGTCATTTGTCACCAGCGATGTAACTTTCTTACATTTTCTCGATTACTGTACTTGAGTACATTTGTATTTCCTTTTCTTGCTACTCTCTACTTCTACTTACTACACCTCGGAGGCAAATGGTGTACTTTGTACCCCCACTACATTTATTTTAAAGCCTGCGTTACTAGTTACTTTGCACATTTTGATTATTGATATATAATATAAGGTGTGTGGGTAATTAAAACATGCAAGCAAAACAACCGAATACTCCTTCCACCGCTGTTTGTCACTCAAGAAATTGCTCAATGAGCAGCACATACACTTACATAGTACAAGGTTCATTTACAGTGAGCTGGTACTGTTACATTGAGATGTTTACCCCTCCTGTGTGATGCACTTGCAACTGGCCGCTGATGATATTTTTCATTTAGTCGTTCATTTAACATGCTATAGTGCTGCCAACGTGTAAACTAACATGCTTTAGTTATATAACATGCTTTTTACATGCCATTTAAAAACAAATCTGGTTCATTATTCTGTTCTTATTCCTTTTTAAGGGTCATTGTAACTCATAATAACAATAATAGTAGTGTAATATCCGAAAGCCGTGATATTTTCGGAGTAATGTACAGTGAAAATCACACACTGTTACAACCCCGCCTTGAGTTCACATGCATGTAAAATATGACATCTCATTTATTGCATCTCGTCAGATTTGGCTAAATGTGTTTGCATGATACAGTGTTTGTCATTTTTTTACCAAGGTAAATTTATTTATTTAATTCTTTATGCAGGATTGCGTAGGTACAGCACAGAGTATTTTCCAGAGTCTACGGAGTCCAAGCAAACCTAGGTCCCCTCTGAGCGACAGTTTAAGCATGCTGATCCAGGAAGGAAATGAATCTGATGCAACTAATTCCGACATGTCCAAGTCAAAAAAAGGTGAGTACCAAATTAACTTTAAAAAGGTTTGAATCAACTGATCTGAGATGCCGTTGTTTGGTATTTTCTATTACATGTGATCCCCCAGCTGTCTTGCTGTTAACCCCTATGTTACCTTGAATGGTCAGCAGATCCTCGTGTATCGCAGAAACATTTCCTGTGCATGTGAATTGTAGCAGTGTTCACTGACTATCTTATGACACAACCTTTTTTTTTTTTTTTGTTATTTTGGAAGAACGTCACTCCAAATGTTTAGGGCAGCTGTCAATTTTCTTCTTTGTTTCTTCCTCATTTTAGACATGCCTAATGAAATAAGAGTTGAGAGTTGTGAGTCCAAAGAGCAGACTCCTGAAATGTCTTGTCACAGTCATGGGATCAGAGAGAAAGCCACTGACCAGCTTGAGAAAAAAGAGTTCACCACACACACAAATGGCAAGTCTGCAGCAGACGTCAAAGTTGCAGCATCCAAACCTCGGAGTAGAGCTGGTCGCAAACTTGGAGCAAAAAAGTGAGTGCAGAAAAACAACGTGCCAGTATCATTTATATATAATTTTATTTATTTTTTTTAAAAGCCTTAATGCAACTCAAAATTCTCATTACTTTCATAATGTCTCTCTTTTCAGGACGGAAACTATAGCTCCCCAAAACAGAAAGGTTACAGACTATTATCCCATCAGACGGAGTAACAGAAAAACTAAGGCGGATATAAAGGTCTGTATGAAAACTGTTTTCTGTGGGTTGTATTTTTATTATTAGTAAATAGGATAAAGCTTCCAAGACCAAGTTCAGAAATTGTCATTTTGTACCTGCTATTTAAATTGTTTGTATAGTTTTTTTTTTTTTGTGAAAGAGTTTCTATAAGAATTATGCATCACTATATCTCTTTCCAAAGCAGAAAGTTTGACTTTGACCAAATTACTCAAATTGTCAACAGAGCGAAGAACACAGACGCATTGATTACCTGATAAAGAATGACATTGAAGAAGGAATGCAGGTAACATTTTTAAATGTACTGTACATTTCATTCCAAATGTGTTTGGCTTTTGTGCTTGTTGATTTCTGTAAGAGGTAAAAAAAATCATTGTTTGTGGTCTGTAATGGAAGAATTATATATTCTTCTACTAACCTGTGCATTTGCAGTATTTTCCCTAGATCAATAATATTTGTGACATATTTTCATTTTCTCTTAAACATAATTTTTGGAATCCAACCAGCCAGGGATTAGTATTTAGTAGCTGACAAATCACCAATTACAATGTGGTTAGAAGTTTCACACTTTGTTGCTTTTGAATGTCATCAGATCAAACACATGGAAGGAAAAGGAAGAGGGATATTTGCTACCACAGGCTTCAAAAAGGCAGAGTTTGTGGTAGAGTACCATGGAGACCTACTGGAACTAGCTGAGGCTAAAATAAGAGATGCCATGTATGCTCTGGATCCCCAAAAAGGCTGTTACATGTACTACTTCCAGTACCAATCCAAGACTTATTGGTAAGTGCAAATGTCACCCCTTTTTGAAATACGAGTGACATGTGGTTTCACTCTTATTTAATTTTATTTTCAAGCCTTCAAGTCTCTGGGAATGATTTTAGTTGTAGGAGCACATCCGAGGGATTTTCTAGGACTAAGTGAAAACTTTTGTTATGCAGATCAATTCTATAAACCTAAGTTTGGTTGCATGTCATACCTGACATGGTGGCTGTCAAATAAAGGGGAATTGCCAAAAAAAACAACTTTCAAATACATTTCTTTTTTTTTTCTTAAACTATGTTTTGGGCATACACATTCTGTGGTTGGTAGATTAAGTCTATGGAAGTCCCTGTTTTATGGAACGACAACATTACTTTACTAGATCTTTTTACTTTCTTTGTTTTCAAGCTTTGACAATAGTTTAAAATGTTTATGGTAAACAATCTTATTCTCTGCACAGACTTTAGATGAGGTGAAAAAATGTACTTCGACCCCCTTAGGATATAAGTACTTCTAATAAGCAAAACTAAAAAGACAGGTCCTATGTGTCGTCAACATTGCAGTAGGCATTTGCCTCCAGTTTAGATGCCTTTCTTGTGTGACTGCTCAATATTTATTTGTTTACGCTTTACAGTGTGGATGCTACAGAGGAAACAAGCCGTCTCGGAAGACTGATCAACCACAGTAAAACTGGAAACTGCCAGACGAGGCTTCACGCCATCGATGGGACCCCTCACCTGATCCTGGTGGCTTCCAGAGACATCGACGCAGAGGAAGAGCTGCTGTATGACTACGGTGATCGGAGTAAAGCCTCAGTCTTGGCTCACCCCTGGCTCAAATACTGAATCCTCCACCTAAATGTTGATATTTCAGATGAATTGGCGCTCTCCTGCCCTGCGTAACAGACTATAGATCAGCAGTCCTCAACGTGCTTTTTTTTTCTTCTTTTAAACAAGGACTAATATCAACTCGTGAGTGTAGTTTTTTATCATTGTTTTATTTTTTTAATCTACCTGTAGCAGAGTGATGCAAGCTTGAACAGTACTTCTCCTGGATAAGTACGGTTTCACATTGTCCATGGGGTTTCCTTTTTCTAATGACTATAATTGACAATTCAATTTCACTATTGTAAATTATTACCTGTGCTGTAAATTAAGGAATAAAACACTGAGTTTTCATTCCAACTGTGGCTTGGTTAATCGTGAAGATGATTTGACACCTATTTATGAACTATTATGCCCTTAAAAAGATGCCCACCTCCACTTATTTTGGATATTTTTACTTTGATTCTTGACCGCGTGGAATATAACATGCAACAAAAGTGCAGTTGAAGGTAAAGCTACTATGTACTGAAGTATTGGATAAAAAAAAGTTTTGTGACAGTGTCTAGTGCTATAGAGACTTTAGTGAATTAACAATACAATCTTATTTTGTTCTAATTTACAAGTAGTCTGCCGCTTCAAAGGAAAACCATATGAATATGATTTATAGTAAATGAGTTTTGAAGCTCATTTAGATCAAATTGAATAAAATTAAGTTTGCTCTCCTGTGCTCTATCTAATAATAGAAACCTATAGAAGTCATGATTCTGGTGTAGGACTCTAATAACTGATAATGCCACATATTAAACTACTCGCCCTCATTAATGTAATGTAATCATGGAGTTGTAAATCTGTCTGATTTGTTTACTTTGACATGAGTTTGGAACCTATCAATGTGAAAAAAATACTTGGCCTATATTTAATTCCAGGATGACTTTTTTAATACCATTTAATTATTCTTTTAAATGTTGAGGGTGTGAGCCTCTTTCCTTTATTAGACAGTTGAGAATGACAGAACATGTGTTTTAGATTACTAGACCAACATAAAGCCCCTTGAAGACTTAATTTTGATTGATAAAACATAACATTTTCAAGCCTATAAATAACTTCATTTTGAGCGAATGCATTCACATGCATTCTACATTATTTGGATAATACTTTCCAGTTTCATTTTATATCTTCACCAAACTTTCCACATAATATATATTTCTACTACAGCAACTCTATATTACTATAAACAATCTTAGGTACAAATTACCAGTACAAAATACAGTGCTTGTTAGATTGAAAAATAAACATTGTAAAAAATAATCAATATGAAAGTGGTCGAATGATGAGAAAATTGTGCCGACAAATCCCGTTTGTCTTCTACATGGTCAACTCTTGGGAAAGGGTTTTTCTTATTTTCGCCTGAATGAAAACCTACAAACAGAAAACGGTCAGTTAGAAGAAGTTTCTTCCCGAGCATGCGGGAGGGGACACATGGAACAAAAGATAAAACTGCCCAGTGTGAGAAAGCCACATTGAGTCATGGCAGACTAATTACTGACAGCTGCAGTAGTTTGGCAGACGCACTGCCAATTTCCAAATTTCCAAAATCTCCCTTTCTCTCGTTCAGCGCTCACACAAACATCCTCCATCAGCATGAATACATTTGGTCACAAGTAAATCATTAGGAGAAGGGAGACGGGCTGTGAGAACAATCTAGCTTATTTCAACATCATGTGGTTGCTGATGAAATTTTCTTGAAACCATGCCATCTTAAGTTTACTGCTAAAAATATATGTTACTTAGTGCTAATTCTTTCAAATTACATCCTTGTTGTCTGCACATTCATTTTTACTGTATTCTGCTTTTTCCCGTTTCTCCTAGTGTAGCATAAAGGAACTAAAACTGCAACGGCATAGACAACAAGTGAACCTTGTTTGGTCTACTCACAGTTTGCCTATGGTTGTCTTCTCCTCTTTTACATCATTTCTCGTGGCTCTACTGTGCTCTGTGGGTGCTGGTGTCTCCAGATCCACTTCCACCAGGGCTGGTTCAGCCTGTGGCAGAATCCCACTGCAGAAGAAAGTAGAGCTTTATGGTCACTGAGAATACTTTTAATGCGAAGGTGTTGTACATCAAAAATCCACCCTATCAAATTGAGGCTATGTGCATGAGAGTGAATTAATCTATTCCCCTTCAAAACTAGAATCAGTGTTGTTATGAAGAAGATAAAAGTAGCAATTATACAAATTAATATCAGCTTTATAACATCAGCACGGGTCATTTCTATGGCTGATGTTTGCTTAAATGTGCTGCTGATATTGTTGCCGTTTAATTCAGGATTACATTACGCAGAATGAAAAGTGTGCTTCTTTGTAAACCAGTTGTTTACAAGTCTGTCATGTCTGTATTAATATAAAAACTATATGATTCTGTATGAGTTATGGCAGATATGGGTGGGATAATACTGGATACGTTGGTGTCTATTTCAAGGATGTCAGTATACGTCACTATTGTATACGAGTGTTAGATTTGGACTAATAATAATTGTGTCTAACCGTGGGCCTACAGACAGTGCAGTCTCTCGTTCTTATGGAAAGTATCATCTCAAAACAAGAACAAGCGGTTCCAATCAGATTTTAGGTTGGAGTAACAGCGGCTTTATTATCAATATCTAAACAATCTCATGTTTTACTATACAACAACCCTGCAATAAATCCTGAGTTTGGAAAGCTCATTATGTTCAGTTCTGTTGACATTGTGTTAGAAAGGTGTTGATTTAGCTATATGGTCATTTTTTAAGGCTGTAGTTAGTTAGTCGTGGTTAGTAATGGTTGTATTAAATTGTCCTAAGGTGTTTCTAACACTCTGTCCTCCTCATGCATGCAAATGGAGAAAACAACCCAACAATATTAAAACATACGGCCATAAAAAGACTAACTTAAAATCACATTAAAACACAAACAATTCCATAACTAAATGTTATACTCACATTATAATGCACTTACAATGTAAAAGAGGTGACATGAATTTTAAAAAAAGCAACACTTGGACTTCAGTTTAGAGCTGCAACGATTAGGCGACTAATCGATCAACAGAATAATAATCGTATTTTAATCATTGATAAATATTTCATTAATTAAAAAAAAAAAAGTGTGAAGTAATTTTTCAAGGACAAATGGCAAGAAAATGAAGAGTTCAGCCTCTCAACTATGGTGTTTTCCTGCTTATATTATATAATATGTTATAATGCATATGAAACTGCATATTATTGGGTTTTGGACTGACACAAGACATTTAAAGACATCACCTTGGACTTGAAACTGGGATGGACACGTGTCACTATTCTCTGACATGTTTATATACCAAACGATGAATCTAGACAATAACAGGCCGATTATTCGACAATGAAAGCCCAGCTACTGACCTCTTGTACAGCTGCAGCTCCTCCTGGGCCACCATGAGCTGAGCTTTGAGCTGGTTCCTCTCCTGCAGAACCTCCTTCAGCTCCTGCATGGTGAAGCGAGGTCTGTTGGGGTCTGTGAGGTCCACCACCAGCTGGTTTGGTCCCGCTGTTTGCTTTAATGTCAGACAGGAAAAGCATCTCTCAACGTGCACTTAAAGTCTGACAAGTCGACTGTACATGGCAGCCTGTAACACTCACCGTGCCCTGCCCAGAGGAGCTCTCCTGGATGATCCTGTCCAGCTCCCTCTTCAGGTTGTCCCGCTCCATTTTCAGCTCCTCCAGAGACAAGTTGTACTTATTCACCAAAGTCTCGAACATTTCCAACACGCGGACTATTCTGAACTGTAAATCCGACACTTCTTCGCCCGTGCTGCTTATTTTTAACAGATCTCGCCCGATTACATATGAAATGTCATACACATCCTCCACCGTGAGCTCAAACGCGTCCTTGTCGAAAGCCAGAGCGGGCGACGTCTCTTCACCAAACTCCATGACAGAACGATGCGAACAAAACGAAGAGGAAACCCAGAATATAGTTATTGTTTTTCTACAATGCTGTCTTTCTTTTTTTGTCTTGCGTTCAACACTTTTACTGGCAGAAGGTAACTAACTTCCAGACAGAGCAGCACTTCCCCCATCACTCACCCACCAATGGCGTGGCTCGCTGGGCAGCGGAGGAGGGCAAAGTATCCTAGCGACAGGTGGGTACAAAGATCGTATACAACTCAAGAGGACTCCCTCCACACGGTGGAGCCGTGGAGCGCGGAAGTGTGGGTAATGTAGGAAGTGTGAGTGACAGCTCACGTCGCTCCTGATCAGGTGAGAAAGCACGTGATTTGATGTTTTATTTTTATTTTTTGTTTTCTCAGTCACATTGCTTTCCCTTTCCATTGTCTCTCTGCTGGGCTGAGTTATATATTTTGTTATATATAATACCATATATAGAATGTATTATACTCAGTAGTGTAAAGTAACAAAGTAGCCCCACATTTACTCAAATACAATTTTGTATTTGAGTATTTCCATTTTCTGCTACTTTAAACTTCTACTCCACTACATGTCAGATGCAAATATTGTACTTTTTACTCTTTTTATTTCTATTATATTTAATTGTATATACTTCTAAGTATTTAATGTTTACTTTCTCCATTATATCTGTACTTATTTCTGTCTCTGTGCTTCTGCAATACCTGAATTTCTCCCCTGGCGTTTAATAAAAACGTATTTTATCTTATTTTCTATTCATTAGTGAAATGACCAAGAAAAGATTATTGCGCAAACTATCAACATCTGTTTTAAGGACATAAACACGACCGACATCTAGCACGTTTTCTTAGCCATGAGTATTTGATAGTAACCCAATGACAACATTCAAAAGATGAAAAATAAAACTTTATTACTGTATTCTGAACAAGCATTATTTTACAGATGCAACCCAGCACATATTGGTGGTCAGGGCATGTTTTTACAGTACTCATTGTTGGAATAGGTGCACTGGATTGTACTGGTGTAAACCACAAAGGTGTGGTGCCACACTGTAGTGCTGCAAATATACAGTAACATCCTCTTTTCATCAATTCTAAGGGACTCAAACAGTGGCATATTATCATCACACTTTAACAATATTTTGTTATATAATCAGATACATCGTAACATCACTTAAACATAAATGACACACAATGTCCCATTTATGGGTCTTACAGCAGCAGGACTCGACACATGATGTCATTATTTAGAGACTGCTAAATAAGTCGAAAGTGTGAAAACTCAATTCATCTTTGGGGAATGCAATGACACCCTTTCTGTATTTGGATCAATCAATGTAATGGGAAACTTGGGTGCTAAGTTATTTGACATTACAGCAGCATTACACCAAATGTAGCACAGCTTTTTGATCGTAATATATAAAGTGACGCACTGACAGGTGATGACTTTTTATGAAGCCACAAAACCCTGACAGGTCATAAATAAACATTAGAGTTTCCAGCTTTGGCCAGTTATCTCACATATTAACTACATAGGTTCATTGAAAGCTCTTACCAAGTAAGCTAAAATGCTACCAAAATGTATTGTAAAAGTTGACTTGGTCTCATTTACAGTTTCAAGTGTATAAACACCATACAGATTTAGTTTAAAACAACCAAGTAATGCAGCCATTAAACCAATTCTTTAAATTTGTCTATTGACAAACTGTGTTGAGAGAAACAAACTGGCGTTGACCAATTTGGGGGGAAAAAAAGAAGAGAATCAAACAATTTAAACTCAAGGTCATACAAAGTAAAGTCTTCTGATTGGCAACAACGTGGGGTCGTCCGCAATCAAACCGGCTGCCACCATCGGCATTATGGCAGTGAAGATCCTGTCCAGAGATGGAGACAGGAGGGACATTTAGAATTAGAGAAAAAACACAAAAAGCATTAAAAGCATTGTTGTGATCACTGTTATATGTTTTGTGACCCTCAATGAACCACAGTGACACTCACTACTGACACCTCACGTGAAAACAAGTGCTAGTTGTTTTACAAATTCCTGTACAATCAGTTAAAGGCAGAATGAGTAGGATTTTCCTAAAAAGCATTGTATAGGCTCATCCAAAAATAATCCCTTTCAACCATCACTTATGAGCCTCTAGAAGTGTGTGGCGGTGTGTGTATCTGCGGAGACCCTGCCCTCTGCTTGGATTTTATATTTTCTTTTCATTTTACTGTGTTCGGGACATTTCTGGGCATCAACATCTAAAAAATTGGTTTAGAAGTATGGCCTTTAAGTATGCTTCTCTGATGACATCTGAAAGACACATTATAATGGAAAATTACACCAAGGAAGTGCCACAGCAGAAAATAAAACAGGCTGATGAAGTGCTGGCCCTCTTGACAAATACCAAGGTAAACTTTGGTGTATGAAGAAAAGTGTGCAAGGGTCAAGTGAGACTCATTACTCACAAGCGTCTAATTCCTGATTCAGCCTGATCAGTGGAGCTGGAGCATGGTGGAGGAGATGGAGGACAAACAATGGAGCTGGCGTCATCCCATAAATCCTCACTGAGGGATATGGAAGAGGTAACTGTTAACTTTTGCATCAGTGTTATGTGCAGTTGAGATTAGTAAAAGCTTAATTTTGGAAACAAAATGTACCTTTTGTAATATGCCAGCTCTTCCTGTAGCACGAACACTTGGGCCTTGAGTTCATTCTTCTCCTGCAGGACGTCCCGCAGCTCCTGCAGCGTGAAGCGAGGTTTGTCAGACTCCTGCTCCAGGCTGTCCGTCTCCTCCACTGGCTCCGTATCAGCTGAAACCTTCTGCAGTCAAAACACACATTCAGCATTTCTCTGGAGCATGAGGGTTTAAACTGATACATATTTCTGCCGACTGCAGAGGGGTCATTCATAAACAGCTGGCAGAGTCGCACCACGAAAGAAAGCAAGGCGACAATAAAATAGGAAAAGAAGCACAACTGTAAGTTGATGTACATCAAAGGTGACTTAAAAATATTTCAATTTTGCAAATGTTTCAAGGGGTAGGACATGTATCTAAAATGATTGTAAGACCTTAGGGCGACAGCAGCATGACAGAGTGATCAGGCCTTGTGCCTTAGTCCATCGTGGGCCTCTGCTATAACCAGACTGTGTACAGGGAAGAGTTAAACAGGCGTTACCAGAAACAATGCTGTAGAGTCCTCGTCTTCGTCACCCTCTTCCTCATTATTTTCTCTCTTCAATGACCTCCGGAGAAAGGAAGGACTCTTTTCACGCTCAAAGCAGTTTGCCAGGAAGCCAGGGTCCCCTCCACACTCCACCCACACTGAATTTGGTTTGATGGAGTTGTATGCCGGGGACTGGATTGGTAACACAAAACATCCACTTAGGCACATTAAAACCTGCCAGACTGAATTAACTATGGTCAAACCTCATTACAGCCGAATTACCACCACCAATGAGGTCTTCTGTGCTGTTTTATTCATACTGTCTGTCTGTTTGTCAACAGGATTATGGAAAAAATGACGGCCCTATTTTCATGAAACTTGGTGGAAGGGTGTAGCATGGGCCAAGGCAGAACCCATTACATTTAGGAGCGGATCCAAATCATGGGGCAGATACATAAAATCAATTTTTCACTTTTGTTAACATTGAGAGATAGGGCATTTGTGCTGCATTCATGTGGTGTAGAATCAATCGGAATTTTTTTTTAAAAACTCACCGAAATTTCTGGTACTCGACTTGCCGTCTTATTACACAAAAACATAGCTGACGAAAGTAAATGTTGGGTTGATGCAATAAAATACAACACATCTTATTTGTAGCTTTCATGTTGTTTTCACATTAATCCTTAAAGCTCATGAACAGACCGAAGTCAGAAGAACGACATCCCAATTCGGGAAATGGGACCATCCAAGGAGCGTGTGAATGCACCATTGGCCTTGGTGGAGGTCAGCGCTCTCTGAGTGTCGTTCTAGTTATATTCATGGTTTACAGTCTACTGAAATTAAGTGTCTTACCGTCGTCAGAGGTGATTTAGGCGGTGACATCCCAGATCTGGTAAGAGAGGTTACTTCAATAGCAGCGACCTCTCTATCCAGTTCCCAGCCCCGGAGCTCCTTTCTCAGCCTTGTGACCTCCAGCTGCAGAGCCCCCAGCTCCTGCTGCCGTGCCTGGGCTGCAGCTTCCAGCTCAGCCCGCTGCTGGATCAGCGCCCTGCCCTGAGCCTCCATCACTCCTATCCTGTGACGAAGGTCCTGGTTGATTCTTATCAGCCTATGCTGCTGCATCTGGAGCTATAGTTGAGGAAATGTGTTTTGTGACTTCACAAAATCTGGTCAAAGGATGTAAATTGTAAACCAATGTAAAGAGTTTGTCAGGTGCTGTAGAGTCTAAATCCTCACCGCCTCAACATCCTCGTTTTTTAGTGTCAACTCATGGTCCTTAGCTCGGATTTCATCCCTCTGCTTATCCACCAAATCTTTCAGCTTATTCATCACCTGCCTCTCCTTCTCTGACATTCCTGTTGATATCATAAAAATATGAAACATTAATGCAATCTAACAGGATGATTCATTCATTTCTTACCATACACTTAGCCATCAGCTTTCAATTGTCAAACAGCAGCCATTTTAATAAATGAAATGACCAAAATCAGCAAAATCAATGAGAAGGATTCAAAGTGCATTGCATTTGGCAGCATCTCTAAAATATAAATATAACTTCAAAAAGATTTTTCAGAAGGGACATGCATCCATGACAATGCAAATGTCATTTTTCAAGTCACAACAAAAATCTTCACTGTGAAATTATATTCTCTGAAACATATTTCAAGTCACGGCATACAAAAATGAAGTAAAACTACTAGAAAAGCAACTGTTACACCATGAATATTTTTTCCAGACAAATAATGCGTCGGCGAGCAGACTGATCATATCATGCAGTACACATTAATGTGGGTGTACATGTTTAAAAGCAGTGTGTGCACTGTGGCCCTGACAGTAAGTATAGCTGCAGCCACCATGAAAGTCTCACACAAGAGCGATATATTCTCGTCTGCTTCAAAAATAGTCTCCTTTACAAGCTCCTGACTGTCTCTCTTAAAAGCCTGTCAACATGCAAGCATGCAGCGTGTACTGTAGAACCCCATGTGACTACATAGGATAACTTTGTGTAACGTACAGCAGATGGTTAATCAGCGCAACACAAATCTGCAGTGAGCACACGTATGGAACGTAGATCAAATCTGTACTGGAACTCTCAGCCAAGACCAAACTAATTTGGTATCATCACAAGATACTGCACAACACAACATGCATGCAAGGCTTCAAACAGACAAGCTCACTGGTACATTCCTGTTATCTATGACTTCAATGTCCGGCTGCAAATAAAACGCCCTTGGAGACAATAATTAAGGTAAAAGTTGATAAAGATCAACTGACAATGACGCATCACTATTTAGCATAATCACCATACAGAGATGAACGGATCAAACAATTAGCCTCCTGATAATTATGCTGATACCTCAACTCAGGATATCTGCCAATACTAGATTGTTTATTTATTTATTAATCATTGATTAATTATTACTTGTCTATAAAAATCCCAGTTGTCTTGTTTTGTCAGTACAAAACCCAAAGATAGTTTCAGTTTAATATGATATAAAACAGAGAAAATCTCCATATTTGAGAGGTGAAAGCAACATTTTCTGCAATGTTTGCATGAAAAATTACTTATAAAAAATAGTAGGCCATTCATTTTCTGTCGATGGACTAATTGATAAGTCGAGTATTTGTTGCTGCTCCAGCAGCTAAAAGTTGATTTCTATTTTCCCCAAATCTAAAGTCAGTACAACTAACAGCATGGAATGCATTAGGATACATTTTATGTAATATAGCTGCCATTTATTTTACTGAGGTTGTGTTCTTACTTATACTTATTTTATATTTTCCTTTTTATCTGCACTGTCCCTCTGCTGTTGTAGCACTGTAATTTTCCCTGCTGTGGGACGAATAAAGGATTTCTGATTCTGATGAGGCCACTGTGGATCGGTCAAGTAATGGCTTGTAATGTCAAAATTGGAATATCGGATCACCATATAATTTAAAAATTAAATATTTCATTAGGTTATTCCAGCAGAGAAGTTGAAGAAACCATTAAATTTCTTCAACTTCAACAACACTCCTTATCCTATAAATCATCTTGTAAGCCATCAGTCGAACCCAGCACGAGAGCCGTGCAGACAACCCACCCTCCTGCTTCTGCAGGTCTTCCTCTGTGACGGGCGACTCTTTGCGAGAGAGGCTCACTAACAGCCTCTTGTTCTCTGCCTGAAGCTGGGTGATTTGAGAGAGGAGGTCCTGGACTTCCCCTCGCCACACATCCTCCACCTGCTCCAACTCCTGGGAATAGTAGATAAAGAAAAAAAATAAAAACAGAGGGGAAACACCAGCAGAGTCAAGTGCGTGCACACAATAATGGTATTACTTCAAACAGGGTCGATATAGCTGGGTGACAAAGTCAACAATACTTCACTACACATTTTGCTGCTTCTAAAAGCGTGGTTTGATTGATATCATACATTATTTGAGTTTGAGTGTGCTGTTATGTTTAAAAATAACTGGAAAGAATAGAACATTTATATGAGACATGACACCAACTAAATGAATGGTGCACAAAAATATATTAGTAATATAAAGTCTGCCAAGTATATATATATATATATATATATATATATATATATAAAAAATCGTAGATGTGCCTAAGTAACTTATGCTACCTTGAGAGGTCACAACACAAATGCACACACAGTGGCAGACAGACAGGTAGACAGACAGGTAGACCAACACACACCTTCTGGTGCTTCCTCTCCTGCTCGCATCTGTCGCTCCGCTCCTGCCGCAGTCTATCCAGCTCCCTCCGCAGCTCCTCGGCCTCCTGTCCGGCTGCTCCGCTGCTTACCAGGGCCTCCAGCAGCTCCAGGATCCGCACTACTTTGGGCACCACCCCGACCAGAGACTCGCACCCAAACCTGTCGATGATCCGCTCAAACTCCTGTCCGAGCACCGCCGCTAAGTCGTACACATCCATAACCGTCAGCTCCGCCGCGGGTCTGTCCAGCGCTGACATTATTGCGCAGGTTTCCATGTCTGTCCTCTGCTTTATGTTCACCTCCGACATTCAACATATCCGTCTTTCCTCTGACACTCACCGTAGACTCACATTTGCTGTGGAAAAACTAGTTTACACAAGCAGAGGCCTGTGTGAACATGAAGGTTGTGTGTTGACAGTTTAAACTTTGACAACGTCCGAAGCGTTACTTTAGATGGTGCATTCAACATCTCCGCGTAAACTCGTACATCAGAAGCTAAACATAAAAGTGCTACAGTAGACGATAAAGAGTAGGCAAATAAGACGAATAGTAATATAAATAAGTTATGCATTGTTTTGACTATCACTGTATAGTCCTGTTCCACGAAGGTTGTATCCGGAAGGAGTTCAAGGTTCAACGTCGGATTTGAAGAATTTCTATTTACAACCGCTCGTGAAGGCAACAGCCCTGCCTCCACGTTGACTAAAAGTCCCTCTGCGCATGTCATGATATTACTGGCGCATTACCTTCTATGCACATTATATACATTACATCGTTAAGCTTTTAAAATATCCCAACACAACATGGCACTTTAGTTAGGCCTACAGGCACCCTATAATAAGCAATAAATTAAACTAATTACATTTTAGATTATAATTATTTTAGTTTCTTCTTGAATGTGCTCTGTGTGTGATTATGTCATTATGGATCAAATCTTTGAACAAATGAGACCTAAAAAGAAAAAAAGGTTAATAGGATCGGAACAAGACGAACACAATGGGACATTAAATCAAACATTTATTGTTCATTTGTTTGACATTTACACTTCTTACAAGGAGAAACAACTATTATCTTTACTAAAATATATTAATAGATCTGAGTGTATAAAGACATTTCGTACAGAGGAAAGGACAGAACAAAAAAAAGACGCATTTAAGACCCTGTTTGAAAAGCTCCCAGAGGCAAAGAGAACTTGAACACCTTTATAATATACATTAACTAACCCTTAAATCTTCAATCAGCCTAAAAGAAGCATTTGATAATCAAGGACACCTACATCCAATACTTGTGTGCAAGCATGAAGTCTATCTATCTATCTATCTATATGCTTTAGTATAATATCCAGGTTATTCTATAATAAAGGGACATTCAAGAGATGAGTGTAGATATATATTATACTTGGTGCAAGTGGCACACTCCTATACAGACTGTACGTCTTTACAGGTATGGTTCAATGCATTAGTACAGTACGTTACAAGGCCTCAGACAATCTTGTACTGTTGAGAAAGAAAGCTTTGCACAGGAAAAGTGTCCATCATGAAGTCAGAGGTAAGTAAAACTTTTGCAGCAACATCAACGCACACAATGTGATTCCCCTGTTTCCCTTACCGCTCACCACAAGATAAATAATACATTAAGAAAAATGTGATGTGCTCTCTAATGAAGGTCCAAAATATTGTGCAAAAAGGTTGTCCAAAGCATGACGAAATCTAACTATTGACATATTCTGTCGATTTGTGGTTATTATCAAGGTTTGTATTCTAAAAGCAGCAGTAGTATAATCATCATCTAAAAATATACTTTCACACAGCCAAAAAGTATAATATTAACCTTATTTGTTCTTGATGCCAAATACAAAAAAAAAGTGTTCTGCCTGAGAAAAAAAAAAGAAGAGGCGGGGGTAACAACAGCATATCCCTTACAGGCATCAATGGTTTAATAAAAAAAACAAAAAAAAAAAAAAACAGGCTTCTGGTCCATTTTGGCGAAAAAAGAAAAGAAAGAAAGAAAGAAAAGGGAAGAACAGCGAGGTGCAGGATGAGGCAGAGGATTGTCAGCATGCAACTTAAAGGAACCGTATGTTCACAACAAGAGGACCTTTCTCTGGTCAATCCAACCATCCATTAGTGGAGAACTTTCCTCTTCTGCTCAGGCATTACTTGAACTGCAACATACAGAAGAAAAGAGACCGATTGAACAAGTTGTTTCTCATGGAAGACAAACAACTAGTTGCTCTGTATACGCAAATCGTATATGAAGGATGTGTCGAGTGTTCTTGGAAAGCGAAAAAAAAAAGAAAAGATAAATAGGAAGGCGATCCAGGCACTCCAAAAAGTAAGAAGTAGCCACGAGGAAGGAGATATTAAACAACCTCTAGTGTTGTGGCCAACAGGCTGAGCCCTGACGAAGACTTGTGGTTACTTCTTACTTTTGAAATGCCTGGATCGCCTTCCAGTTTATCAAGTTGCATCTTATTTTCTCTTATACAACCGCCTTTTCTTCACAGCTCTTACCGTGATTTTGGGTGGTACGTTGGGTTTCTGGGACAACGCAGGCTTTTTAAAAAGAGCAGGCTTGCTGGGTTTTGGTGACATGGTGGCAGGATCGGCCAACGAGGAGGTTTCGCTGTTCCCGTCAGAAACCTGCTCTGATGGGACGACGGCCAACTCGTAGTGCTTCTTCCTCAGCTCGCCCAAACGCAGACGCTCGTTCTCCAACTGACTTTCCAATTCCAGCACTTTCACCTGCGGGGTGAGGAATAAATGTTTATTTAATGACTCCACCATGTCAAACATGTTGCATGTCAAGCTCATTTATATGACAGGGGGAAATAAACCAGGTCATCAGCTTACATTTAATCTTTCAGCCTTAAACTGCGTTTTCTTAAAATGTATTTAAGGCAGAATATATGAATTTCAATTGGTAGCTTCAGTTTTTTGTATTAGATAAGATTGCAAAGTGCTGTAGTCACAACTGATAATGAAACTCAGCCAAGACACACACACACACACACACACACACACACACACACACA
>CALSBV010010907.1:278186-299436 GCA_943590825.1 Bovichtus diacanthus | reverse complement strand
CACACACACACACACACACACACACACACACACACACACACACACTTCTAAAAATGCATCTTTTTGAACTCATTAATAAAGAGACAGAAATATGATATAACCTGTGTTTTAGATGACGCATGGAGAATTACATACTAATATTTAATTAAATTATTTAGAAATATGAGGAGTGAATGTTTTCAGTATCTAACAGATAAAGTATCAAACACATTCACTTGCAGCGTTTTGCAAATCACTAATTAAAACCACTCGGTCCCATGACTCACCTGAGACTCCATTTCTTCTTTTCTCAACTTGATGACGGACATCCCAGAGAAGTCCATGGTTTCTGCGCATTAAGAGTGCTTTTATTATACATATGCTCATCAGAGTCTACAATGCTCAAGCACACAGATCCCATTGCACTCACCTTTTTCCTCCATGTGGTCCTGGCCCGACCGTGTTGAGCCCACCACATTAGCTGCCATTTCATTAACATGGCGAGAAGCGTGCTGGAGAGTCAACAGCCTCTGACTGTTGCGGCCGGCCTTAACCTGAGTGCAGAGGAGAGCGCTCGAGTCAGAGGACATAGTTTGGACAGTAAACCAACAAATGCATTAGCATAAGATAATGTATGGGATCTCAAAAAAAAAAAAAAATAAAAATAAAAAGGTTTTATCATTGTGTTCCTCTTGGAAATGAGACCATTACCTTGGAGGCAGCCACCAGCTGCGCTGTGCTGGCAGCGATCTCGTGGGAGCAGACAATCAATTCTTCATATTTGCCTGTGTGCAGCACCACCTTATCAGCAGACTCCCTGTGAGGAAGCAGGTAAAGATATTTATTGTGCCCGAGCTAAAATACCAGTATTGACGCTAACCATGTTTAACAAAAATGTAATATTAATATCTTGTTAATAATAATACACGCATGATAATATCGTGTAATTTATCAAGCGCCTCTTAAATCATTGCCTTGTGGATTTTTTGTTTATCAGTTTATCTGGTTGCCTTTTAACTATCCACTAGTGTAATGGTTCTTTTTGCACACTTAATTTGTACAGTTATGGTTACAGACTCTTCCTCCACTCGTATTTCTGGTGTAATTTATTTGCCAAAAAAAAAAAAAGAAAAGAGACAAAACGCACAAAAAGCAAAAGTTAAAGATGAATTTGACTTTGATAGCATTTTAATTTGTTTATGTTCTAAAAGGCATCGCAATAATATCGCTATTGTGAATTATTTAACCACAATAATAGCTCTGGCTGCTGCATTAATCTTTTTGTGATAATGACACATGCACTTCTCATTGACAAGGATTAAAGACAAAATTTAATCTGAACTTTCTCAGTATTTACTCTTGTTTCTGATATTGGCCAAGTAGCCACATCCTGTGTATGACCATTTGTTCACACATTGAAAAGATAAGAATATAAGATGTAATGTCCTGTATAACTTACACCATCTCCGTGGCTCCCCATCCCACAGCCTTGGCAGCAGAGATGAGTCCCTCAGTCCAGCGAGAGTTTCTGGCGTAGAACTCCTTAATGGTGGCTGCGCCCTGGACAAGCAAAACAATAGTACTGTTAGTCCCGTTAGATCTCAGAAACGAAAGCTGTTGAACTCAAACAAAAAGCAAGCTGCCAGTTTTGGATTCAAAAATTAGAAACAGTGCGACTCACCCTCCCACTCTCGACAATCTCCTTCTGCAAGTCTGTAGATGCTATGACCAGCAAGCGGATAGCCTACGGAAGAGCAGATGATAACAGAAGAGAACCAAAGTAAAGATAAATAAATAGGACACATAAGATACATGCAGTGGAAAAGATGGCAGTACAGAACATGCAGTATGTTAGATGAAACACATCAAACTACACTACCTTCATCAAGTCTGTGCAGCTGTTGAGGATTCTGTATCGGGGGTGAAATAGTAGAGTTAGAACAAAATATACATACGTGGGTATGTTCCTGGAGGCAGTGTTTGCATCTCTAAGTGAAGCATATGGTATCACTATTGATGTGCAACTCATTACTGCAGGCGTCGAGACTCCTCGTCATGCCAGATGGTTGAAATACGTACAGGTTCACTTAAAGTTGGTGAAAATAAAAATATACCTTGCAGGGAAGTACAGGTAACAAGTTATGGGGACCATTTTTTTAAAATTTATATTGATAATTTATAAGGATGTAAAGGACTTGGATGACTAATCCTAGAAAATAAATGACACCTCTGATTAGTAAAGTCTTCTTGTCTGTAATAGGATTATCATTATTATTATTGTAGGTACTGTACCCGTCTAGTACTGTATAATGTGGCACTATTCCTTCAACTATTTCTAAATGTATTTTTCTTTTTTGTAACCCCAAGAGGATTGGGTGGAGATTTGATATGTTAAAATAAATTATAAAATGTACAGTGATTTCTAGGTTATGGCCTTTTTCTTGCAGTAACATTCACTGAACAAGGGTAACAGACAGCGGATGCATTTTGGTATTGTGCCCTGCATACAATTATTAATCTGTATTAATCTGAGATTTCAACATCAGAAAGTCTAAATTTGATTTTAATTCAACTTTAACAAATGATGCATGTTGTTGCATGCTGGTGTTTAACCAATTTAAATACATAACGAATATAACAAAATACAACAAACCTTTCATTGACCTCCAGTTTAATTCCTGATGTGTCCTTTCGTGCCTGATTCATCATTTCCTAAGTACAGAACCATGCACGACATTTATCAGTTACAACAGATACACATTACAGGTAAATTCATTTCAGATGATATTAGCACATTTTAAATTTAACATTACTTACATCAATCCTGCGGACTGCCTCCTCAATAGCAGCTGATGTCGCAGCCATTTCCTTATCGACCAGATCTCCAAGCTCATCCTGACGAACATCCATGCCTTTTGGCCGAAGCTCCTAGATATAGCAGAGTAAAAATGATTAGCAATGATAAAGAAAAACAATAGTGTAAAGGACTTAAAATATTGCTGGGAAAAACCCAAATGTTATAAGATATCATATCCAAACAAATCATAAAATATAAATCACACACACTTGAAAAATTGGTTAAATTCAGAGTTCATCCCCGCTTTAAACTAATGTGAGACTAACTTTTCGCCCGTGGATGTTGTGTTGCTGAGGGATGTTTACGCCACTGTCCCAGAAACAAACAAACAAATAACTAAATAAAAACGTTAAGACGCGGCATCGGTCTCTTTGTTTGCAGCTGCCCACATCACGTTGCTGCACACTGGGTGACAGATGTTGCCCATGGTGATGAAGGCAAGGTTTTATTCATAATCATATTTCTTGCAGACAACATAATTGTCTGCAAGCGGCAAACTGTCAGAAAAATTTATTAATTTAATGTACAGACTTCTACACAGAACTGTTATTCATATATCATATAGTGAACCTGGGGATCCTTATCTTAATGCAAGTAGAGGCCCTGGCAATTACTGGTAGGACATTTAATAAAAAAAAATAAATGCAGATATTCTGTGTTAGTGTCGCTCACCTTTAGCTGAACCTAACAATTATTTTCATTATCGCTTAATATGCAGATTCTTTTCTAGATTAATCATTTGGTCAACAAAACGTCATAAAATAGCGAAAAATGTCCATCGCAGTTTCTCAAAGTCCAAGGTGATGTCTTTGGGTTTTGACAAAACAAGACATTCAAAGATATTCATCTTAATATGATATAAAACAGAGAAAAACAGCAAATCTCCATAGTTGAGACAGAATTTTCTGCCATTTTTGCATGAGAAATTACTTTAACAATTCATCAATTATCAAAAATAGTGGACAATTATAGTCGACTAATAGTTGCAGCTGTACTCTCACCTGGCCCAAGTTCAGGATCTTCTGAACGATTATGCGAATGGCGGCAGGGTCTGCCCTCGGGAGGGTGGTCTTGGACTTCAGGTCGTTGAAGAACTGCAGACTCTGAGTGGCACAGCCTCTGCAGTTCTCCGTCAGTCCTGTGGGGTGGAAAAGGGCAGTGATCAACCATCAGATATAATGCTGCATTCTTTTTACACGGACACTGAAAACTTACTTTTCAAATGCAGCTTGAGGGACTTAGAAGTTTAAGATGTAGCTTTACATGTGGATGAATAGCCTGGGTACTAAATACTAAAAATAACTACAAGTTTAACTGGTGTAATGCCAATGAGGTCATCCAGATGTTCCTTACGGTCTGCATGGTCAGTGGGTGCCATGTGTGCAGTGGCGCTGCCGTTGATGATTGTATCAGCAGCCAAGTGGGAGAACTGGGTCAGAGCCCTCAGCAGCCCTCCAGCATCTGGTTACAAGCACATACAGTAAGTCAGGGAGCAGCATGCCACATTAACAAACCAGCCACCAACTGTCATGAGGTCAGCAGGCTCATGTTGAATCAGAAGCAGAGCAAACTCACCCCCCATGTTACTCAGATAATCTGCATGGCCCTTTTTCACTTTGTCTACAGAGCCCAGTGTGGCCTCCGCCCGACTCACAAGATAATCTGTGTTTAGAGAACAAACAGAGGATTGAAAAAATAGATTTGTAGGAGTCAGATTAGACAATATACTCTTTGATAACCTGCTAGGGTCATGGTCTTCTTTAATTCTCTCACACACACACAAATCTGCTCAGCATTTATGTTTGTTGAACTAACAGAGTAGGGGTCTGACCTGGCGAGCTGGTGCAGCGTATATGAAGCGGGTCATCCAGTTTAGCGACAGCATCTTGGAGGATGTACTCAGCCTCTGTGATGGTACCCTGCAGCAGAGCAAACTGCTCCTCCAGTAGCTTCTGCTTCAGCTGCTCCTCCTGACTTGACTATATGCACACACACACAAATACACAATTAAAAGAACATGCACACGTGTATGGTTTAATACTTGTTAATGACAAGAGAATTATACTGACATACATGGATTGACTGTCATGAGCTGTTCCGATAAAAAAAAAAACAAAAAAAAAAAAACATGTTACTTGTTACTACTTCGAGATCCCATAGCACCCAATAATACAGTTTCATCAACAATACGATTTAGTGTTAAACTAAATTGACCAAATGAAGACTGTCCTTATTTAGGAGCTGTGAGTAGATTAGAGAGCGGGAAGTCCAGATAAAATATGTACACACTATGTAAATGCATCCATGGTATAGCCTACCCTTTTGGCCATCTTTGTATGAATAATAAATAAATAAGAAAAAACTAACTGTGCTTCAAGCCTTTTCCTCTTCATCTATTCTTTATGATAGAATCAGATGTTAGCTTGTGTGATAGACAGATACTTTATTGATCCCGGGGGAAATCTAGGATGGGAAATTTAGTGTGCGTCATCAACCAGTTTGGAGGCCATCATTTTTCACAGCATGTTTTCTTAAATGCCCTAAAAACTGATTATGTTTTATTCTGTGTTTACTGTTCAGTACAAGTCTAAACTGCATGCCTATAATTTGACTAACATGGAAAAAGCTCCCTCGGGATATACCCATTAAAAGTCAGTGTTTCAGATGGTGCATGATTGCTTTGTGATACCTGGGATTTAAAAAATAATGATCATGAACCTGCGTGCTATTTCTTAAAAAGGGGACAGACCTAAAATACAACTAAATGTATTGAGTGGAGACTTGTCTGCTGTTGACTGACCTTCTCCTGCAGTTTTCCCTGAAGATCTACCAGTTCCCTGCTGTTCCTCTCTCGCTCCTGCTGAAGTGACGACTGCTGCACCTGCGCAGCCTGCCGCTGCGACGACAACTCCGCCTCCTTCTCACTCACTGAGCGCATGAGACGCTCCTTCTCCGCCTGCAGAGCCGTCACTGAGCTGTTCATTTGCTCCGACGTCTGGCAAAGAGAGAGCGAGAGCGATGAGAGAAGCCAGAAGAGGCAGATGGCCGTGAGCGTCGGAAGGAAAGTCCATCCGGAAATGTGTGACATGCCTCGAGCCTCCAAACACAAAATAACTAAATACTAAATGGTGGTGAATCAGCGAAACATCATTGAGGTCGTTGCTGTATCAGAACATTACAGGTGAAGTACTCACCTTCTCGCTGCTCTGCAGAGTCCCCTTGAGGCGCATCATTTCTGTCAACTTCTCCTCCAGCTCTCGCTTCAGCTTCTCCATTTCAAACTTCTGTTCTTCCAGCTACAGTGACAACAAAACAGCATTATTTACATCTTAAATGCACTACTACCTTTGAATCTGTCTTTTTTTTTTTAAAAGAAGAAACCCAAACCTTCATGTCAGCTTCCTGTTTTATTCGATCAATCTCAAACGACAACTGATGTTTGGTCCTCTCCACCTCTTCCTGTGTCTGCTGCGTTGCCGACAGCATCTTCACAGTGTCTGCACTCTGTCAGCACATTAACACATTTAGTGTTACCACACACAGCCAGGCGCTGACATCCAATTTAAACCAAACATCTCTGGACAGGTCTGCAGTCTGTCTGTACCTTCCGAAGTAATTCAGCATGGCTGGCCACCAGCTCCGTGTGCTTCTCCTTTAACTTATTGTACCGCTGCTCAGTGCCCTGGGCTCTTTCTGCACAGCGAAGAGAGATGACAGCATTATCGTATGCAGTTGACCACATTTTCTCCATGTATATGACAGACAGTGTTAACTGTATCTCTTACTTTCTGCTTCAATGAAGACGACCTGCGAGCTCTCATGTTCTGCGTTTCGGCGACGCGTGGCCTCCAGCTCCATGCGCAGTTGCTCGTTTTCCACAAAAGCATGTTGTTTCTGTGCACGCTGTTCTTCTAGTTCTGCCTCCAAACTGTTGATTTGGGACTTCAGCTGTGTGATGTAATGCTGAGCCTTCAGGAGGGGAAAGAAGAGAGCTGCACTTTAAGAATAATCTACTGGTGTCAGTAGAAATCCATCTTAAATATTCAACGGGACAATCTTGAAATGTTCACCTCTCAAAATGCAAGAGGCACACAGCAGGAGGAGGCATGGCATGCAAAAGAATAAACAAAAGGTTGCAAGCTGGAATCTCATCTGTGACGTCAAAAGTCTCCACTGGACGCCCCTGTCTCGTTCAGAGGCTACTTGCCACATTCCACATGTGAGGAGCAGCATTTTGCCTCCACCCAACACATGACCCAGATTCCTTTGCACATAGGTAATAATGCCCACTACTGTCACGCCTCTTCTATGCACATAAAAAAAACGGACACCTAAGCGATATGCGAGTCAGACCCGACAGCACTTACTTCTGCTTTGACTCTCTCCAGTTCTGCTCTTAACAACTCCAGGTCCCGCTTCAAGCTTTCAATCTGGAGATCCCTGCCGGAGAGAAAACACACCGTCATAGTGGCAAAGATTGCAGAGTGGAACCAAGTAGTCCGATTGACAATCACATGATGAGGGAAAAACACCCAGGCTCACCGGTCATCGAAGCCTCCATTCGGAGGTCCAAACGTCTGATCAAATATGTCCAGTTGCTGAGAAAAAGTGAAATAGTAAGTGAAAGAAAGCAACATCATGCGACTGTATACAAAACATGCATCTGTGACTTATGTGCCATACCTGTGGCTGTGCCTGAACGCTGGATGTGGAGACGTTGCTGACCTCGATGAGCGGCTCTGGATCGTCATCGTCGTCGTCTGGTTGCTCTGCTTCGTACTCATCAGGGATGACCACCACTGGCTTCACATGCTTGGCCAGTGAGGCTGCGTGCAGGAAGTTAGGTGGGGACTGACACGGAGACAGACAAAAGGTATTGGTTAAACCTGTAACAGTACCTTATCGTTTTAGCTTTGGTCGACTATGAGAAAATCTTCATGGGACGGTTCAACAGAACGTAGTGGTCTATGTAAATAAGCAGATTTCCCCCGTTTGTAGACGACTGCAGCAGTATTTATCATGAGGTCTTAGACTCAGCACTAAAGTCATCACACACCTCCCCATCCCACACATCCCCATCCCACACATCCCCATCCCACACATCCCCATCCCACACATCCCTCATCTCCCCTTACATCAGGCAGCTTGGGGATCTGGATCAGTCTCTTGAAGTAGAGCATGTCTCTGGCTTTATTGAAGAAGGTCTTAAGGCTGTGGGACAAAGGACAACAAGTTAATATAATATATTTTTTTTTAGACAGTTGGCAGGTAAAGTGACGGTTCTAGAGAAATACTCATGGGGTGGCAGAAATATATATATAGCCTCGGCCCACACTATGCTGATTTAATTGCAAACAATCACATATATCAATATTTGCTTGGAAAAAACCCAAATGAAAATATTTTAACTTAAAAATTTTTTTTTTTTTTAAAAAAAGTACATGATTGTGGCACATGAGTAAAGCATTGAATAGAAATTCCAAAAGGTGGCATTAGAAAATAAACAGTTTTATTTCTCAATATTTTTTTGACGCCTCTACCCCTGGCCACAGGCAGGTATAGCAGACTGTGTCATTGTACTAAGAAGACACATGAAGCGTAAGGTAAAACAATGTAACTACATCATTTGTAATAAATCTTAGACGTGTGAATCTAATGGCACCATCTCCCCCAACGATGGGGACTCCACTCTGAACTCAAAGACATAAATGAGTCCGTGACTCCAACGGACACTCCACAAAGGGTGGGGGATGGGAAGCAGCGATGGGCACATTTGCATGGGCATTGTTGGGCGAGGCAGTATTATGTTGCACACTTCCTTTGGTAAAAGAATAACTCTGTACTTTGACAGTCACTCTCATTCACTCAGCCTCAAGCCATTTACGACTGACCTGTGAAACTGGTCATGGAAACGATCACGGTGTCCTTGTAAGGTGTCTGCGGGGAGACCTGAAATCCACAACACGGTGCAAAGTTTTTATGCTTCGAGACGGAACAATTATCTTTAAATAGCTTAAATGCGAGCCATGATTTACTTGCTTAATTAGAGGGAACTGTTCTTACAGGCATGCAGCTTGAATAGCAGCTTGACGGTGAAGTGGTAGAGGTGACTACAGTCCTGCGTGACTTGTATGAGTGGAGCCAGCCGACACTGGCCTGACGTGAGGGTGGAGATGGCGATGGATGTGTTGAGCTGTCGGATCACTGGGAGAGAGATAAGACAGGAGAACGGTACATGTTAAGAATCCCTTCAGACTGTCACTTACCAAACATTTTGTTGTGTACTTTGTTTTCTGTGCTGCAGCGACCTTTAGATGCTGGAGGTCTAGTCTCGTGTGGTGCAAACGTACTTTTACCCATTTGGTAAATCATCCTGACAAAATAAAGTGCAGACTCTTCCATTGAGTCAGTTACTGTTTCCACATTCGGTTCTCTTGTTACTCGAGTGGCTAGCTGACTGCTGAGGCGGCAACACGTACTTTCAGCAACATGCAAACATTAGGAAGGACATTTTGTGCCAATGACTCCAAAACATAGCACTGAGACCGAGAACGCATATGTGAGTACACCTACAGAGTACAAGTACACTTTGTTCACAGTACAGTTGCGAGGCGTGATGCTGGGTCTTCACCCTGCAGGCATGGGAGGAGCGTACCATTGCAATTGCACTGGAGGAAATAAACTTAATGTCCCATAATTGAAGGCATTTCCTCACCAGTTAACACTAATTTAGGCAGGAGCACTTGAGTTAAAAGTTGGAACCACCTGATTGAAATCACTTTCTAATAAATAGACAACAGTCAGTGAAAACAGGCAGGACAAGAGTCGCTAACAATAACCCTTTCTTCAAAGGGCTCTTGGCTTTTGCACATAAATAGATAATGTCAGCAGGCTGCAGCCCTCTACTGTAGCTCAAGTTTCTCTTCCTTGGAAGAGGAGGATGGGGGAGAGGTGGGAGGAGGTTTTTTTTTTTTTTTTCACCTGTCTCGGCCAGCCTCAGCTCTGCGTCCAAGTAATCAAACACCTCCACTGTGAGCTGGAACCTGCAGGAGAGAAGTTGATACCTCTGTTAATACAGAAAAGAGGCCCCACGCAGGAACAATGATGATGTGACCCTGTGGGATTAAACGAGCAGCAGGACTTGTCCATTTAGTTACTCGTTTGTGTGGCACTGGCTGTGCTTATGACTGAGGATTTAAGGCCAAACAGATCCGTGAAAACTTTCTGCAGTATTTGTTTACTCACACATTATTAATGTCGGTTCCTGCAGTGCGCTCCAGGACTTCATCTGTGGCCTCCAGGTTCGGTGGGATTTCTGAATGCTGCAGAGGTAAACATTTTTTAAGGTCTAGTTCCTATTCCCATTCAGAGGGAATTCCTAACATTTTGCCAAATCATCCATTATGTGCACCTTGTGGTTACAAATGACACGAGGATTCCCTTACCTTCGCATGAAACTCCATTTTTGTGCAGAGCAGTTTGGTATACAGAGCCACCAGCTGTCCGTATTTGTCATGGAGGTTGCTCTGTAAAGCAGCAAGAATTAAGCACGAATAATAAAAAAAATAAAATAAAAAAATTAAAATATATGTCTCTTATTGGAGGGGAATTATTTCAGGCTTCACAGGATAACAAGTTAACCAAAAATGTATCATAATTCTTTTGAAATTATTTTTAAAAGAAGCAATAAAAAAATATGTAAAGACTCACCCATAGTTTCCCAATTTCAACTAGAGAACTGTGATGCCTCATGCAGTCTTGTAGAACCTGTGACGGTGACAACTTAAATTAACAACTCAAGTCGTTATATTTAAATCAATGTGAGGCTTTTAGCCCTAATGTGGAGATTAAAAGGTGAACCGCTTTAGATTTTAATACCAGACATAGAATGAGGAAGAGAGCCAATACGAAAAAATTATGTGCAAACAAAAGACATCATTAGATCAATAATCACATCATGTAGCTCCACAGTTAGTCATTTGTTTCTAGATCTGATCACACTCAAATTGTCTAATTACTTTCCCAGCTTTATGACAAACTCAGTAATAGGCAGTAAGAAAAGGGTACTTGGTGCCGTACATTGCGGTGTCCGTCCCGCAGGACTTTGTGCAGTACGTGGCAGAACTTCCAGCTGAGGATGGAGCTGCTGGCCAGGGGGAAGCCCAGAGCGTAGGACCAGAAGGTGTACGCTCCCTTCTCCCTGTGAGTCCCTAGTATGATTCCTGTCGTGTTGATAAGGAAGCACAAACTATCACAGGACTGCTGGTTGTTCCACATGCAACAGGTGCCATTTCCCACACAATGTCACAATGAAATGTAAAAACTGACGAGGCTAGGTTTTTATGATATAAACCTAGAAGAAAAGACCAGGCAGTCTTTCGTATTTCTCTAAATGTACCCATTACTTTAGCCTCGTTGGACACGTTATTCCTAATGTAACCACTTTGTGTACCATCCCAGACTTGAGCATTCCCATCTCTCTGACCTACACAGCCAATAAAATTGCATTTTTTTCTCCCTATAGTATTCAATTCATTAGTTAACATCTATATTGTGCCTCCTGTTGTTAAATCCCATCCAAATATTCTGTTCTAACAGGAAATGCATTAAATTACAGAATAAACATTCTCCAACTTAATGCGTAATAATACACGGTAACTGTGCTGACATGTTTCCCTCTATGAAGGTAAACATTGACAAAATATCAACTCTGTCAGGAGACGCCTATAGGATTAGAATGGTTTACATATAAATGACCTTACCACACACTATTGATCTAAGCAGAACAGAAAACCTACATTAGTTTGTAAATGTTTTTTTTGTTTGTTTTTTTTAAAAAGGATACGTCGTGCATGTTTCTCCTTCACAGGCGTCTCAGAGGAGGTGATGGCCTTGCTGATGCTGCTCAGCTGAAAGGAGAGGAGAGGAGTTAATCTTAGATCTTGTACGGTTTGCTTCTCCACCAAACACGAGCAGTTGTAGAGCTTACAATAGACAAACCAGGACAGACAGACAGACAGGGTTAGTCTGACAGTAGTTCAACACAATGGAGGGAGAATGTTAAGGATGTTTACTGCATGGAAATAATAACCACAGGGTTACAATTAAAACAGATGTATTCATGACTAAATGATCCCAAATTATAAAAAAATGTTCCACTGAAATTATCCAAGAAGGAAGTCATGCTGATTCCCTTCATTTCTTTGCCGGTGCATTAACACTAACATGTTGATTAAGATATAAATCAAAAATTTGTTTTTCAATATCTAATGCTGACAACATAACTTTCCAATCAAATGAATGTGTGTGGCTTTATGTCTATCTAAGCTCTATCTATGAGAGCTCAGAAAACAAGCCCTGCATCTAAAGAAAACATGCTAATGAGAGCAAACGTGATCAGAGTCACAAGGCACAGCGAGCTGCCCTGCAACCTGTCCAGCAGGTAAAACAAGTGTCTCTGACAAGGAAAGGAAAAGGGAGAGAAACACACTCAGTCTGGATCTCTGCACTGTTGGATTCATTTATGTCAATGAACCACAGATATAGTGCACCACAGCACAAAGGCAATATGATAACTGCCTGGTGTGGTCATGTTACACGAGAGTGGTCTGGTCATGGTCATCCCAACGTTGTGCCAAGAAAAGTATTGCTGAGTAGACTGTTAATGCAATCCTTCCATTGGGAGGGTTCAACTCCTTCTGCCACAATGCAGAAGTGCTTTTGAGCAAGACGCTGAATCCAGCTGCAGGGTTGCTGTCATGTTACAGTCTTGCGCACTGTAACCTTTTCAAAAGGTTTTTTTTTTTTCCAATTAAAATGTGACTAGTCTTTTTTTTTTTTTTTTTTAAACAATTTAATCTGCAAATAAATTTGATTGAATCGGATTTTGAATAAATTTGGATTTTAACTGACCACAAACAGACAGTAATTCAGAATGAACTAGCAGCTAGATTTCTTGCAGGTTATGATCATAAACTTAGTATGACTTAAAGTGAAAAGTCACCAAAGAAAATAAGTTATGTTCTTTTCCCCAAAAACACAATAATTGATGATGATTACATTTGATATCCTTAAAATTTTGTCTTTGACTTTCAAGACTTTAATTATAATCCACCATTAAAAGACGCAGTGCACATAAAGACATTTTCAGAGTTTCTGTATCTTCGGTGGTCCTTGACGCACACACATAATACTTAAATTTTAATTATCTACTGAAATGCATTTCAATTTGAGCTCGACTGCACAGCAGAGGAATGTAGAACTATCCCCAATCAAACATGCTGGACCAGGATGTTGGGATCCTACAAGGGAGATTTGAATCAGTGACTGCCCAACGCAAAACAATTACATAATGATCAAAGCTGCGGCGAGACGGCACAATTACCCTGGACTAACTGTGACCCACCCACAGCTAAATCAGGCTTAAAAACTGTGTGGTGGGCCCCGCCTTGGGTCACAATTCAGTGCTGTAGTTTGTTTGAGGGATGTGTGCTTAAAAAGTAATCAACACTTGATCCAGAGAACAACTCTCTGTACAGTCCCATGTTCCACTGAGGTGCTGCAGACAGTTTGTACAGTTATGGTTACTCTCTCCACCTGCCTACGCTCGTATGTTGAATTTAAAAAAAAATTGCAGAGAAAAGAGAGAAAACACAATAAACAAATTAAAAGATGTATTTGAGTGACAGAAAACGTGAAAAATAAATAAATAATCCTATAGATATCGCAATATCGTCATCGTAAATTCTTTTGACCGTGTGTAGTGAAAATCTGATGCTGTGATATGCACTTTGACCTTTTAACACATCTATTGAGGCACCTAGTATCTCTATAATGCTAAATATTACATGAGACTAATCCAACAAGCATTAAAGCAGCAACACCGTCAATCTTTCCAAAGTATCTTCCAGGATAAAAACGCTCCTTGAACACGAGTGTGTAACGTAGTATGTAACAAAAAAAAAGAAAAAAGTTGCACATAACAATACATGACAGCATAAGACTCTGGATCTTTGGTCTTAAAGTCAAACACAGGCCGATACATTTTCACATCTTTGTTTGAAACATAATCACATATCAGTGGCAGAGGCCCCTAATCCCACAAAAACCTCCTTAATACATAAAAAAAAAAACAGGGTGTCGCCACCCCGCCCCAATACACACACACAAAACCACCAAAACATACATGGTCACACAACAAAGCACAGAGAGGCTACTGTGGCGTTCAGAGTGAGAGAGGGGTGTCCTGGTTAATAGGAGACCGCCCCCCCCCCTTTCCTCCCCGACTGCTTCTGACGCAAATGAACTGCTAGTTCCTCGTTTACACAGGGCAAGTGCAGAGGGCTAGCATGGAGGCCCGTGTGACAATGAGGGGTTTGTTGGGGGAGGAAGGCCGACAGCTGGGGTAGAAGATTGGGTTGGATGGGGGCCGCGCTCTGGCACACAGAGCCTGGCACTGAGGCCTCAACAGATGGCCGCTGAGCAGGGAGGCTGCAGGGAGACTCTCATACATTCAGAATGGCCGTCAGTCAGACAGCGAGAGAGAGCGAGCGGGTAAAGGAGAAGGACACCGAATGCAGGACAAGAGGTGGCGGGTGACCAAATGCTACATACAGTCACCTGTCACGATACCAACAGCAGCTCGTGTGCCGCGTTGCAGCTTTTTGAAAAAACGATCCCTCGCTGGAGCACTTCAGTGTACATACCCTGACATGCCCTTGATCAAGGCTACTTGGGAAGTAATGGGCACTGGCTGCATGGAGAGCTGCAACGATTAGTCAACTTAGCGATTAATCGAGCGACAGAAGTATAAATCTCCAACTATTTTGATAATCGATGAATTGTTAGTCATTTTTAAGCCTCTCAAATATAAAGATTTCATATTAAACTAAATATCATTTATAGACATCACCTTGGACTTTGAGAAACTGGGATGAACATGTTTCACCATTTTCTGACATTTTATAAACCAAACGATTAATCCATGATAAAAAAAAGTTACAGCCGTAGTTGCATGAGGAACACACTACAGTAGCAACCCTTTATCTACTTGTAGGGCTGCAAATAAAGACTATTTTAAAAACTGATTATTCTGCCTAATATTTTCCTGATTAACTGTTTACAAAAAACATCAGAAAACAGTGAAAATGACGATCAAAATGTCTTCGAGATAAACTTCATCAAACGTCGTTTTATCGAATCAATTTAGCGTTACAGCTCTAATTACTAGTCAGCTTCTGCACAATAGACCTTTTTTTTCTTTTTCTTACAGTCATCTCAATGTCAACTTGCGAAATAAACACATTGCGAAACATTGCAATGTTGCACTCAAGAGATTTGAGTTAGATGAAAGAGTATCAGTAGAAAAGTACTTTAAAATGTAACCATGACATTGTTAGCACATTATGCAACGTTATCGCATATTTTCCTCACATCGTTCAGTCCCATCAGCATTCGAATTTAACTACTTATTATTTTGTCATTTTACACTATAACTGAGAAAAGCTCTGCTACCACACATGGTACAAAGTCTCACTATCAAACCTCAAATCAACCTACACGCGGGTCACACACCAACACAAACACAGATACCATTTCCTTAATGCCACGGTCAACTGTAAGTCATATGAAATACAAAACTTTTTACTAATGGAGCAATTTGGTCCAAGAGCTCCAGACATGCCGACACTGTTGACTGCCGGACAAGTTTGCGCTGCGTCTGGTTCAAGCGTCAGTAAATCCTTTGACCAGCAGAGAGGAGAAGTGAGAGAGAGGGAAAGCCTGCTCTAATCCCCGAGGCTGCCATAAGGTCCGTTGCCAGCTAGCATTACTGTAGCCTCTACACTTCCTCCCCGGTCTACACGCTCCACTAATACCTCCAACCTTGAGCCGTCTCTGCCTTACCTTGTCGTCTCTGCCTTTCAGCAGCGTGTCCATGTGCTTGGACATCCTGGTGTGGCAGAGTGTGTGAAGTTAATGAAGTCGAAGCATCAACGTTACACCTGAGCTGCTTCTCCCTGGACATAATGCCCCGAGGCAAGAGCACTTATTGCAGGTCCTTATCAGCTTAATTCAACAGACTGCTGCTGGGATAGACAAGGTCACAAACAGACTTTAGCACAGCTCACACCTTTTAGCTACATGTAGCAATAACAAGAGTGCTAACAAGTCACCTGACAAGTGTAATAAATCAATGAAAGCAGTGACAATGTGGCTGCGGTTGAATAGTCTTCTTTGCTTGGGAAGCTTCCTGAGAGAAATGACCTGGAAGTGTCCAAGTGGCAACCACGATAAAAGTTGAGCTTTTAAATGCTAAGGAAATGTGCGTCAATGCTTCCTTTCTCATCTCATTTAGAATAGGGTGCTCTGGACCATCCTTTTCCAAAGGGAAGGAGATAATGCCGTCCAAGAATTTCTAGCACTGGCAACATTTAAAGTAACGATCTCGGTCGTCAATAACATCCGCCCTCGCTGTTTAATTGTACAATATGGATACAAGACTACATCCTTCTTAGGAGGTGCGTTTCTAGTTTGGACAGGAATCATTACTTGGAATTTTACAGCATTGAGTTTGTCACTGTACTCATTTCCTCTCTCACCGCTTCTTTGTCCCTTTTCTAATTAAACTAGCACAGCCTCTCCCACATCAACAGAGGCAGTAATCTGAACACACACAAGCCCACGCTGGATATCTAGTGTTGTTCTCCTTATAACTGCTCATCCGTCCCCAAACAGATGCATAAAAAGCACTCTACCAGCCCAGAGACACACCTGGTGTACTTTACTCTTAATTATGGCTGAAAGAAAATTTTAAGAAAATCGCAATACGGACTAGTACAATATCCAAATCGCAGGAGGCGTGATATTAGTTAAAGTGTGTAAAATACATTTATGAATGAAGTATAGTGGTGCTGCAGAGATGTCTTCCTGGCCTACAAATTGTATTCTACAGAATTAAGAAGAAATCCTCGAGAACATTTTTTAATAAATAATAATAACTAACACCATACAATCACATACAAGTCAAAATGGTCGTAATAATTGATGACAAACTTTTTTTAATGTTTAAATTTGCCATGGAGGTAAGAATTTATCATCAAGGACAAACCTGTATATTTGGCTATGATGAAGAACAAACACGGACACCACTATAATACAAACACTCACAGCAAACAGAATACATGTTGTGACTCTGATGAAGACGCACCTGGCGTCAAAACATTTGTCTGTTCACAAAGTTTTTAATCCGTGTGCTCCAGTATACTCGGGACCAAATATCTGAAGTCTCTTTAAATACACATCATTTGTTTTACAAGCCTGTTCACGTCGATGGGTTAAAACTCTCACTGAAGAGAATTAAGTTTCAGTTTTGGAAATATGTCAAAAAAGCTGTATGGATGCATGAAAGAGTGAATGAACCGAGAGAACTATTGAACAGCTGCACAGATGGAGGTCAAGTCTTATTATTAGGTTATGTGTAAGTTCATTATTAATACGGCATCCACTAAAATATTCAACAAAAGATAAACTGTTCTTTGGCAACTAGACAGTTTTAGGGCCAGTTGGCAGAGCTGGTTAATTAGCTTATGATTCACATGATGTTCATGATTATGTGTAGCCGTTTAACACAAAAGGAAGCCAAAGCACAAAACACATCTACCACATCATAGATACAGTATTAGGATTACATTGTGTTTAGGACTGGTCTATTTTCAGTGAAATTAAAAAGGATAGTAGCGCCTGAGCATTACATGTGTGCTCAAAATACTTGACTCTAAAAAAGACATTTACTTCTTTAGTCTTTGCATAACACACAAGCCTTTTTTTTTTTGTTTTTATAGTGTGAAACAATTATAACCAACATGCTTTTAATTCTCTCTCTACTCCCACTCAGAAGCTGTGTTTACCCATCGGTACTCCCATCCCCCTTCCCTCTCTCATGGACGCTCACTCAGGCAACAGGAGTGAGGGAAAGCAAACACTACACGCACACACACACAAACACAGAGGACGCTGTGTGAGACATTTCACCTTGGTACCGAGGTCAACATAAAGAGGAGAACGCAGAGTGGAGCGAGAGTCTCAGTGCAGCAGGAGTTTCAGTGAGAGTGCTGCGTGAATCAGCAGTACTGAGAAACTCTATGGCAAGACAAATATATTAGCGTTTAATATAGAACAGAGGAATATAGGTGCTCCTCATAGACACAGCAGCTAGGGATGCAGCCAACCATTATTTTCATTATCAATTAATCTGCAGATTAATTTCTAGATTAGTTGATTAGTCTATAAAATGTCATAAAATGGTGAAAACCAAATATGTTCCGTTTAATACGATATAAAAGAGAGAAAAGCAGGAAATTTCCATATTTGAGAGGCTGAAAACATTGAAACATTTTCTGACGTTTTTGCTTGAAAATTACTTTAACTATCAAAATAGCTGCCGATCATTTTTTCTGTCGACTGATCGTTGCAGGTCTAACAGCGCCCTTTTAAAACAGAACAGGTCAGAATTAAGAGAACATTTATTTAACAGTTCGCCCTTTTACAAACAGCTTTCTCAGTACATAATGTAACTCCTTCACCAGCTGAGACTCCACATCCACCACACTACTTGTAGCAAAATGCTAATTAGGAGCCAGTAAAGAGCCACAGTCAGATTCTTCCTCATGCTGCCTACTTCATTTGCATATTGCCCAGAGGATTCATTCAGCTGAGCAGTGGCACCCAACAGTCATTCATATAAACAAGAACAAAAGCTCAAAGCTGTCAATTTACCTCGTTCCACACGAGTCTGAATATGTCCTTTACACAGAAGATTCCTTGTTAAACATTTGTTGCACAGCATGAAACTAGTAAAGGCAACAATTCCTAGTTTTGAAATCAAAACTGTGCCGACTTGTGGCCATTTAATGTTCTAAAATCAACAAATATGCTGCAACATTAAACGTGTGAACTAAGGGCAACAAACATGCAGTAGAGAGGAAAGTTGTCGTTTTATTTTATTTTCCATTAATCCAGTACTTTTGTACTATTTTGTGAGGAAAAAAGGAGGATGAAAGACGAGCAGGGGGCCAGGCACGTCAGCTCCACCTCTCTACACATGCTGCAAAAGCAAATAAAACACTGACGTAGGAACATACACCCAGCAGAGGAAAAGCTCAGCCCATTTTTGATAGCATAATAGTGAAAGTGCTGTAACTCCCAGACAGCTGTTTAACAGTTTGTTTAGTTACTCAACTTCATTTGAATCTCACAGGTCAGACTGGGGTGTGTGCTTTACGTGAAGCAGCAGCTCTATGACAAGCTGGCTCATCTTTGATAAGCATCTAGTCAACAATACTGTCGACATTAAAGTATCTCGCATGACGGTAAAGAGTATAAAGAGACTTCCTG
Organism: Bovichtus diacanthus; assembly: GCA_943590825.1. Lineage (NCBI taxonomy): Eukaryota > Metazoa > Chordata > Actinopteri > Perciformes > Bovichtidae > Bovichtus > Bovichtus diacanthus. The sequence goes on along the minus strand of CALSBV010010907.1, from coordinate 280,208 downwards.
GTGGATGACTGCAGTGAGATTACAGCCACAAACCACAAAGCACCTGTTGTTGCATGAAGAATGAGACAAACCTCATTCCTTCAACACACAAACACACACGAATGAGTGAAGTACTACACGAGGGTAATAATATCTCAAAGTTAAAACTGTTTTTACGGACTGATAAGTGCTATATCCAACAATGAGGCTGTTAAACACAGGGAAATTAATGTCCATAAGGGAGGAATAGTGGCCAAACAGGAAGGACTAGATCAGCATGACACTAATGAGCAACTTAAGAGAGGAGCGAATGGTGTGACAATAGGGAGCGCTGTAATGACATGGTTGGATTTCAGTCTCTGTCAAATACATCTACATTACGGCTGCAACGAGCGATTATTTTTATTATCGATTAGTCTGCCGATTATTTTTTGTCCATCCCAGTTTGTCAAACACCAAGGTGATGTCAAAAGATATTCAGTTTAGTTTCTTTAGTTTCTTTGTTGCAGCTCTAATCTACATCTGCTTAAATGGTAGAATCTCTCAGAATTGACATGTGAGCACACGCCTCCAAAAACAGTGTGAAACAAACAAGTTTATTCTAATGTGGCTCATTTTCTGTTTTACAATGAAACCCTCCCAAGTTCAAATTCTTACAGTAAAAGTTGCACCGTATAATGATACATACAGTTTCTGGAATCCTTAGGTCAGAAATAATGGAGGGCCAAGGGAACAATTGACCCCTAATTGAAGGTATTTGCCCCCAATAAACACAATCAATGGGGCAAACATAAGTGTGTGATTGTATGTAGTCTAAATGCCTCCAAATGTCTCACACACACACACACACACACACCTTTGGAGAACTGGTCTTCACTTTCCAAAAATGTCCTCACTTTCAAGGTCTAAAACTCGTTATTGGTTCTCACAAAGATAGTTGTGTACACACACACACACACACACACACACACAGGGCATCTGCAGCCTCGCGCCACAGCTAGCAGCAATAGTACATTTCTGTCAAGTAGACAGACGCCGTCCAGTCATTTAATTCACATATCTAACATTCAATTCCCAAGTCAAGGTGTTAATTGGAAACGTGGCCTATGCGGTAGCTGCACCGGGAGCACCGCGCGCACATTCACGGTCCCCCGGTAAAGCCACAGCAGCAGGCCTGAGTAAAATGAAAATAAAAAGCGCAGGTTTCTCACACCGCAGTGAGCATTAACCCAGCAAATCCCCCAGTCCGGTAGTTTTACCTGCTGCTTGTCAAAATGCTCCCTCTCCGCTCCGAGGTTGGCTTCCGTCCGCCTGGATTTCACCCGTGTGGGCACCTGTCTAATGCTGTTCATCCTCGAGCTCTGACGGTTTCACACAGAAATATATCTATATTAAGACACAAAAGACGTCCAGGCGAGGGGGGATATCAGAGGTCTCTTCTTCTATCTAGACTCCAGACTCTCTGAGGGACATGTCCAGGCTGCGGCTTCATCGCTGGTGATGCATCGCGGCCGAAGGAGGAAGAGCAAGTGAGTGAGTTTGCTTCATGCGTTGCGCGGAGGGATCCTCCCCCAAGGTGGAGGAAATCATCATCATGTCTTCTGCCGCCGACATCCTCCTACACACATGTCAACATTTTACAGTGTATCACTTCGCATTTAAGTGTTTAACATGAGCTTTTCCCTGATAATATCGTGCTGTGTTTTTTTCGTTTTTATTGTTATTTATTTTAATTTTTTTATGGACGCTCTTCTGTCTCGCTCAGCTGTAGGCAATGACGTCACATCAATGACATCTTTTTTATTTATTTATTTTTTTTATTTTATGAACGCTCTTCTGTCTCGCTCAGCTGTAGGCAATGACGGGACATCAATGAAAGCTTTTTTAAAATTTTTATTTTATTTTATGGACGCTCTTCTGTCTCGCTCAACTGTAGGAAATGACGTCACATCAATTAAATCTTTTTTTTATTTATTTTTTTTTATTTTATGGAAGCTCTTCTGTCTCGCTCAGCTGTAGGCAATGACGTCACATCAATGAAAT
>CALSBV010010907.1:264382-278176 GCA_943590825.1 Bovichtus diacanthus | reverse complement strand
TCTTCTGTCTCGCTCAGCTGTAGGCAATGACGTCACATCAATGAAATCTTTTTTTTTTTTTTTTAATTTAATTTTATCTACGCTCTTCTGTCTCGCTCAGCTGTAGGCAATGACGTCACATCAATGACATCTTTTTTTAAATTTTTATTTTATTTTATGGAAGCTCTTCTGTCTCGCTCAGCTGTCGGCAATGACGTCACATCAATGAAATCAAAACACGAGGATTATTTCAGGTTTTTTCTTTTTTTTTCTTCTTCTTTTAATCCTGAGATTGCATCTGTTTGTACAATAGCACTCACGCAGTGGTGGCATAATAAACCAGGATATAAAGCTCAGATTAAAACCACAGGATGTGTCTACATTTGGTGAGACTGCTGTAACATGTTGAAATAAGGGCAAGGCCATAAACTACAATTTTACAACTTCATGTATGTACTTGTGAAGCAAAATCAAAAATAGTTAAAATGAATGTATTGGGCCTGTATTAAGATGAGCAGCTCATGTGGTTGCAGGTAGTCATGCCCACAAGATGTAGAGGAAAAACATACAAACAATGCTGGTAAATCCTCTAAAATAAAATTAACATAAAAATGTCTTTAGTCTTATAGGGTAATCAGTGACGGAAATAGGAGAGAGAAAGTTTAAAAAAAACAGATCAATGTTTGAAAATGGTAAAAATGTCCATAAGAGTTTTATAAATCTAGTTATTTTTTCTTTTGTGACTACAAACATTAGTGTCAGGGACATTTTCCTCACAGCTTTAAAAAGTCACTCTAATTCATCTTCTTATGTTTAATTAAATCTCCTCTCTTGTTTAGATTTAATAAAGGACACCCACAAATGATAATGTCTCTTTCACTCACAATCCCTTATATCTTTCTTTAGTGGATTATGCTTTTTTTTCTTCTTCTTTTTTACATATTGTGCCTCTTGCTTTGCCTGAACTCAACTCGACTTGACTGACACACCACATGACCTGAGGTACGTTGAATAACCTGACCTGAGGTACGTTGAATAACCTGTTTGGTTTGTTTCAATCACTGCTTCCTTTATGTTTTATCATTTCAAACAATCATGATACAAAGATAGTGATACATCGAGAAGTGGAAAATGTCATTTGTTATGAGCCCTTCGCCAAGAGCAGCTGTTTGACACCGTTATAAGGAATCTAACACTTCAATTGTCATTTCAGGCTCTGTCTGCTTTTCACTGCTCTTCAACGTTGTCGAACTGGAATTTCATGTTTGTTGCGTCGGGTGGAGTAGTGATCATGATGTTTTGTTCCCAAGTATGCAGGTGAAGGAAACACAAGGGCTGATGGGACAACAGGAGAATGGAACAAAAAGGACGTGTTTGCCCTGCAGGCTAAACTGGCTCTTTCACATTTTTTTCCCGCACAGTCTGAATGCTGCCCACACATTTCTCAACCAGTCTCTGAATTTGCAAGGCCCAACACACATCTATTGATAAACTACTAAGTGGGAGCCTGACATAAAAGCTAGTGAGTGATAAGTCTTGTCATAATGGTTCAGTGTACACTTGCGTGAGTGTATGGATGGAAATCAAAAGATGGAAAATGTTCCCCCTACAGTTTATTTTGTGTGTTATCTGTGTTAATCTCATTGTATTGTTAAGCACTGTGAATTGCTTTTGTATAAGAAGGCGCTCCACAAAAAGCACTGTCCTTTAATTAAATGCTACAATGGTCACACCTACAGCCTCTCTCACTACTCACCCTACTTCTACGCATGTTTTAGTGGGTCTGTATTAGTCACACAGCCTTTTACTAAATATTAAAGAAATACAGATTTGCTTCTCAATGACTCTCTGACATAGTTTGTGCTTTACTGAACAATTACACTTTTCTCCTTTCTTAACTCATTTCTTATTCAAATTAGAACCACCTCACAACTTCCCTTTAGGTCACTTTAAGATGAATATTCAGTGAAACATGCTTCACATGACGAAGTCTCCAAACCATATATGGCAAAAGCAGCATTCTCAAACGTTATCCACAACAGTGGTTAACAAACTGAGTGTGTGAGTTTCCTCAGAGCCAGATTCAGCAGAAGTAATGCTTATGAAAGTGGTTCTTTATTTCAATCCTATAACACCAGCATGACTAATTGACAATGTTAATGATAACTGAAAAAATCTGTCACAAATTTAACACAATACACACTGTACAACAGAAAACACATTGCTGCCTTGTTTTGGTAGTTTCCTCATTATTTAAGTTATTCTCTAAATGAGGTATCAGATTTAAATCTCATGTTATACTACTCTTCTTTTTTTGTGATTATTTCTTTATTAACAATGTCAATGGATAAATTCCCATGAGTTACACGTAGATGCACAACCCTTTACTTAATGCATATTAAAAAAACTGTATACATTATATTTTAAATACAAATCATATCATTGCCTTACACCACCCAAGTCATCCCGCTCCGTCCCCTCATCTACAAAACCGTCACATTTCACCCAAGAAATAATAACTGTAAACTCCATATATTCATGCATATGTGCACCAACATGAATCTACATATGTACACACATACAATACATTCATACTTGTTCTGTCTACAGAGATGTACTAATTCAGATGTCAAAGTCATCATGCAAGAAGTGTTTACCTCTGTTCTGCCAAACGTGAAGTGCAGTTAAAATAAAAGATGCCAGTTTCAGTAAGATGATATTTTACATTTGTATCTGCCTCAGCAGTGCTGTTTCGTAAGGGACCACACGCACGCACACACACACACACACACACCTTTTTTGGAAGGCAGCGAATGACATTATTAAGTATAAATATCCATGCAACTGACACAAGCTTTAACACTTTGGTTTACTTCACGTCTGCAGCACGTACACCACTGCTGCCTGAAAGATTAGTTTGTGCAGAATGTGAATTTCTTTTACTTTATTTATTATACAAACGAATGAAAACACACAGTCCGGTTTGCTGAGCTTCTCGCTGCTCTTCGGGGTCTCTTCAGCATGGAGTCAGCGCCTGGCTCGCCCTGGACCAGAACCAGGTTCCCAGCATGCTTCTATTCTGTGGCTGATTCCCTGATTCTGATCCCCAGCTGAGCCACCCCACTCTCCCCAGCAGACGGCGCTGTGAGCACACCCCACTGCCACGATCATACTCATCAAATACGGTACATACCTTATACAAGATCACATTTGTGTTATGCTATGTTCAACTCATGTGTGTCTCTAACTGCGTAACATAAAGCAGTCAAACCAATCTTTAATTAATCTGTCCAAGAAACATGAACAAAACATTTTACAATGCTGAAGTAAAGAATGTGCGTGATAATCAGACTGAATTTCCACTCACTGTCACTAAAGACTTAATAACTATACCAACAGCTTCAAATCAATAATCCCATTTACAAAAGTATACATTTCGTTAATAAAAAAAAAAACAAGGACATTTCATTTATATATTCAGACACTTTATTCAGTGCTTTGTAGGCTGGACGGAGACAGTGAGATTAAGAGACTCCAGCCTTTGTGTTGAATGTTGTTGTGCTTCACCCCAGTCTGAAGTCATGCACCCTGGAGTTCAGGTTTTTGTTGAGCACCCATTGGCTTGGTTCCTTGTCTCCTTATCCAGAGCACTAACCAGTTACTTTATTCTGGGATGCAGCACCATCACAACCAATTTCTCCCTGTAGGTGGAAGCAAGGAGTGGTTTATTTAATTTTTTATAGTTGTAGCTCTTTACATGCAACTGTGTTTTCCTAAAAGTGGTGAGGACATGTTGCTTATTGCAGCTGCTGCAATTTATCACAAATCACAGCCCCTGTAAAGCTGTTAAGACCCTTCTTTGGAAACTGACTTTTTTGTTTTGAGGGTAAAAAGTAAAAGCTCTGTTATTACTGAGTATTCTACAAAGATTTCAAATTGATTATATAACAGCAATATGTGGCAAAAGTGAATGGAGTAAAAGTCAGAACAGATATTCTATATGCTTTCCAGTTCCTAAATTAAAACAGCCGATCATTTCTCAGGTAGACTTTATAACTGTTATAATTGAAACAAGAACAGTCTATTGAACATGCAGTAAGGACTCTATATAATGGTATTCTGAAACTCAATTCTCCCCCGTCGGCTGCCCCCTATACACATTCACACGTGTCTAAAAATAGTGGTAGCAAATCATCTGATGTCAAATCGTGTTATCAGATGATTGCAACTGGCTGTGGGACTTCCTCACTGCAAGACCGCAGTCTGTACGGGTCGGCAACAACACATCAGACAGCTGCTCACCTGCTCCACAGCAGCACCAAATTCTTGGGGGTGAACATCACCGAGGACCTCTCCTGGAGAAACAACACCACCTCACTCGCCAAGAAAGCCCAGCAGCGCCTCTACTTCATGCACAACCTAAAGAGAGCAGCAACACCCATCATGTACTCTTTCTACCGAGGTGCCATCGAGAGCATCCTCAGCAGTTGCATCACTTTGTGGTTCGGAAGCTGCACCGCCTCCAACCGCAAGACAGACAGCGCATAGTGAACACCGCTGAAAGGGTTATTGGTGCGTCACTCACGAGACTCTAGGACATTTCCAACACCCGCCTCACCCGCAAAGCACTCAGCATTGTGGGCGACCCCTCCCATCCCTCCAACTGCCTCTTCAGTCTCCTGCCCTCAGTGAGAAGGTTCCGCAGCTTCCGGTCGAGCTCCACCAGACTCAGAAGCAGCTTCTACCCCCAGGTTTGAATTCACGAGCAGAGAATAGTGAGAATGAGACAGGAAGTGAAAACATGTAGTTATGAAGAAATGTGTTGTGGGTGTTTATATATTTATATACACACACAGTATATATAATAGGCCCTGTATAGCATTTAAAGTTAGTGTGCCTGTTTTCTGCAAGGTGTATTAACTTCCAGAGAAGGGTTGGACCCACTTGAACAATTACAGACTTTATTCAAGTGAATTTTTAATTGAAGATTTATGCAATAAGACCAATAATAACTCATTAGTGATTTTAATACAAACCCTAAGGTTAACATATTTAATAGGTTTCCACATGAAAGGGTATTGTGAACTGATAATGTTCATTACCTAATGGCCCCTCGGATGTAATAAGCCAACCCTTTGTAGCTTTCTATAGAAAATAGCATACCTTACTTGGAAATAGAGACGACTTTGTGCGTTAGCAATTTATAAAAAAGCAGAACTGCCGGGCTTCCTGTGAATGCAAAAACCACAGACACTTTTTTTTTTTTTGTTGACGTTTTACTTTAAGTTTTGCCAACAATTCTCCTCAAGGTTATTTCTCTGATCTGCAGCCGCTGAGACAGCACTTCACTCAACATGGGATGCGAATTCAATGGAACTCTGCTGATCAGTGTGCTCCCTCCACTGTTGGTGACGGAGTTTGTTTTGGGATTCCTTGGAAATGGTTTGGCTCTTTGGATCTTCATCTTCCACATGAAGCCCTGGAAGAGCAGCACGGTGTTACTCTTCAACTTGGCAATGGCCGATTTTATGCTCATCGTGGCTTTGCCTTTCCGTGCAAGCTACTACATGTCTGAGATCAAGTGGATGTTTGGAGCGCCTCTGTGCCACATCTGCCTCTTCATGTTGGCAATGAACCGCAGTGGAAGTACCCTCTTCTTGATGGCTATCGCCTTGGACAGATACATGCGTGTGGTGCATCCCCATCATCCAATCAACTCTCTGAGTATCTGCAAAGCCATATGTGGAGCACTTGCACTATGGTTGATCACAATCTCAATGACGGCTCATGTTTTCAGTCTGAAACACAGCAACACAACCTACTGCGAGAGCTTCATGATTGAGACTGAATCCCAGTTTACTATGAACTGGCATACGTTTGTGTTTCTCTTTTCCTTCTATATGCCTCTGCTTGTGATTCTCTACTGCACATTGCAGATTATTAGCCACCTGAGAAGGAGACATTTGACCCAGCATGCAAAGATTAGGAATGCTCTGTGCTTCATCACAGTAGTGGCCGTGGTCTTCATCATTTGCTTCCTCCCGAGCAACATCACGCAGCTGCTGATTTCGATCAAGACCCAACAAGTAGTCAGAAGCCTCCCCGCATCTGAAGTCTGCCCCGCTCTGGAAAACCTGACCACCGCGTTTTACCTCACCGTTAGCCTGACCTATCTCAACAGCGTGTTGGACCCTATCGTTTACTACTTCTCCAGCCCTGCCTTCAAGAACATCTGCAGGAAAGCTCTTCATCTCTCCGAAATAGACTTTGTTGAAACTTCAGAGAAGAAAATTCGAGAAACAGGCTCCCAGTCACTCAGCCAGCTGTGATCACAAAATCAAAGAAATCACTGAGACGGATGCAGCTGAGCTGGAAAGAGACACGTTTCTTTCAAAGTTGTTACGTAACTTCTGCAGAAATTTTCTTACTTCTCTTATACAGTAGTTATCTTATATATATATCGACCGCACTTAAAAAAAGAAAATGAATTCCCTTTGCAATATATAGTATGCAATAATATACATAGGCTATTGTAATGTTATATTTTCTTTTCTCTCTATATATTGATGGCACATTGAAATCATTTATGTATTTAATATTTTGTCCAATTTATAGACACCATACTATACCTGAACTGTATAAAGTCACAAAGATACAGTTGTGTTGTTGTTGTTATTGAAGTCCATTGCATTATCCAGACATTTTCAGAATTATTTCATCATGTGAATAAAATATTGTCTTGTAATTCTGAGAAAACTGTATCATAATTATGGAAATACAGCAGTTAATAAAAGGATCTCATCATGCGGCAGAGCTTTCTCACATCAGTTGTTCTATGGTCATAAGAGTACCGTGTCATTAATATGATATACTACGATTTTTCATCATCAGAGATAGTTGCATCCTACAATCACTGCAGGACAAAATTGCTTTGGCACCGTAATGCAACGCAGTAAATCTTTTATGTCTGATAGAAATGACCTTGTATCTAATACATCCAATAAAAAAACTAAACATGAGTTGGTGAGAATATATATTATGAAATGTATGTTTGCTTGTTATATGTGGCTTTAATAAAAACAATTATGGTAGAGGACATCCACTTGGTTGATTATAGAAAATGAAATATTTAATGCTAGGTAAAATCAAGTATTTCTTTACTAACTTGATTTACATGAATGAGTGAACAGCATGACGATGGCAACTGTTTTGTTTAGGACTATAACTAAAGCAGCAGCTGAATCTAATAACCAATTTCACATAGTTACTAATTCTCAGAATAGATGATAGATGCATATGGTGCATACCCCATGACATGTAAATATATAAAACCACAAACCTCGGCTGCCTACAAAGAGTATGCAAATAACCGGAGTTAGGGTTAGACCTTCATTCTGCAAAGTACATGCCTGTGAAACCTCAAATAAATAATGCATTCATAAAATAAAATCATTTGAATTGCCAATTTAAAAGTAAGTAATAAAACTAATAGAGAAAACTACTATAATATTAGTAATTTTACCTGGTTTATTTAATTCAAAAGTTATACCTTTACTGCATTTATTATGTACTCCATAACATGTTTATTGTCCTGTATTTTGACCTCTATAAGCTATCATACATTGCTTTTATTGTTAGCCATTTTCTTTTTGCAAGCATGCAAATGATTATACCTCTTCCATGGTTTTTTGAGTTCAAATTTATATGAATGGATGAACTACAAATATAAACTAATGTACCGTCAATAGAAACCATGAGTGTGATGTATGAAACAAAATCTATGAGTCATCATTTATCAAAACGTCAACACTCAATGAGAAGAAAATGAACTATCAAGTGTAGACTGTAGAAAGTAGAGTGTTCAGGAGGGTTAGTGACATTTTAATCAGCGGTGTGGCTGAAGGTGCAGCCATCGAAACCCACAATGACAAACACAGAGCTGTATATCCTTAAATCCTCTGTGAGCAGAATCATGTCATGATCTGTAAAGTTCAGTTCAGAGAGGCCTCAGTGTTGCTTCCTCACAGAAATATCATGTATGCACTTGTGTGACTGAAGAAAGGGAACTCTACCTTTAGAAATGATACAGATATACAAAAAAAGCACCACTCACACATGGCTGTGACTAAAATGTGTACTCAAGTAGGATGTAAAAATAAATAAATGGAGGGCATCCTACAAAACATTTACCTACTTCAATTTATTTATATAAATGCACTAAAACAGAGAAAATTGTGCCAAGCCTCTAAACTACAGTCTAACAACTTTTTCTAGTATAGGTTGACATTTAAGTTATTTTCTTTCACAGACAATGAATTTAATTTTAGGACTTTTCATAATAGTGTTTTATCTTTAACTGCTAATGTTTTTCTTTAAACTGTTTCATTCTACTACTGTTAGTGAGCAGTTATAACAATATAATAATAATAATAATAATAATAAACATGCCGGGAGGTAATAAAATAAAGACCGAAGAATAACCTTTGATTTTTGATCTTGAACTTTTTTTCAAGAATTCCGCTACACATACAATAATGAAAAGCATTTATTCAAATTCATGAACAATTGAAAGATGGATGATAAGTGCAAATATTGCATCTCAGCCCAAAAGAGACTAAGTAAGAATACATAAATACAGCTGCAGAAATAGTGTCAGTTCATCCCGAAACTCCATTTTGCATGTTGAGAAACTCCTTAAAAACAAATTAAATTAAAATTACAAGTACGTTATGTTTCAGATCAACAATCTAAGTGATTATGGTGAAATAGAAAAAGGTACACAATCTGAGCTAATATGATACTGCTTAAATGAAAATCTAATAATAATAATAAGCATAATATTTCCAGGATCAGCTTACCTTGAGGGAGCCCGGTGAAGGTGAGCCGTCTGTTTTCCCTCTTTGATGCTCTCCGTGTCTCATATACTCACGAGCGAGTGCGTCAGCATCGTCCTGACTGAAGAGCAGATCAAAAGAATCGGACATGAAGAACTCAAACCTTACATTTGAAAAGCTCAAACCCATACGGTGGGTTTTTGTTTACATTTACTGAAGTATTGCATTTAAGTAAAGTACAAGTACTTCAAGTTTGTACTTTTTTTTTTAATGCCACTTTCTACTTCTACTACATTTCAGAGGGAAATATTCTACTTTTTACTCATTCATTTTACCACATTTATCCGACAGCTTAAGCTACAACTTACTTTACAAATTAAGATTTTGCACACAAAACTATGAAAGAGTTTATAAAATATAACAGATTGTTATAAATTAAACTTTCTAACAATAAATAGGCCTACAAGTACAGAAATTATTAGCCGATTAATTATGAGTTGACTGACAGAACTATCTCAATCGCTTTTGTCATTTCCGTGTAAAAAACTTCCAAGCTTCTCAATTGGGAGGATTGTTCTGCATCAAGTGCTTTTTCTTTTTATACTTTCATTACATTTTACTGATGATACTTATATACTCTTACTTATGTAACATTTTCAATGAAGGACTTTTACTTGTAACAGTATTTTTTAGTGTGGCATTAGTACTTTTACTTAAGTAAAGTCTTAAAACTTAAAAAAAGTCTTTAAATACCATCATCTACAAACTGCACATAAACTTTTACCACCTGAACTGACCATAGATAGTATCATAACATTAAACTTTTTTATTTTTTATTGCCCAGTGTTGTGTGTGAATACCTGCTATATGCATGTTTATAAACAACAGCAGCTCGTTTATGAGTTTCATCTTGTTTTGATCATATCTTAAATATTGTGTTTGTATGGAACATACAGAGACCCGTTCTTTATCTCCACGCACACAAGATTATAACCTCATTTAAGTTTCTTGTCTCAATTTTGTTTTTTAGTATGAATCGGAAAAAAATAACTGCGATTATTTTTGACTGATATTGCAATATGACTCACAATGTTGGAGGACGTGATTGTTTTTCAAAGATTCAAACAAACTTTATTGTCCATCACATAATGATTAAAAAAAAAAAAAAAAAAAAAAAAAAAAAATGTCTTCGGTTAGTTGCTCACAAAACAATCATCTATGAAAGATGTTATTGCATTAAAAAGTGACAGTCCATTTGTCTTTTTTTTGCATCATTAATCTAGTTTTAATTGAAAATATATAAAAATGCTCATGGTGTGATTTTTTTTGCAAGGATCTGTAGCAAACAGGTTTTATCTTAAGGCTGTAAAATACGATTTGTAGGCCGTAACATCTCTGCAGCACCACGATACTTCACTTTTTCACATTGTTTGGCCCTAGTTTTCAGGTCCTCAAGATCTACTGGAATCACTTTTTGAAGTGAGTCATCTCAATCATTTGTTTTTTCTGCTAATTTTATTTGGCTTCTCCTTTTTACCAGCAGTAATGTGAGATGAGAGTGACGAGAGATATTTGATGTATTCTCCTATGAGATCATTGTCCAGCCCCCTACTACCAGCACACCGATCTCTGGATCATTTATCAGGATAATGTTGTTTTTTCACTCACTTCGATCAGAAATGTTAACAAAAGAGACAAAAAACTTACCAGTTCTGGCTGATCAGGTAATCCAGCAAGTTTTTCACCTGGTTGGGTTGGCCACTTGACACAATGAGCTGCTTAAGATGATTTAAGTGTTTGGTCTTCAACAGTTTCTGGTGCTGTCCATTTTGGCTGATGAAAGTTAAAACAGTCTCCCTGATCTGAGGAATCATGGAGGCAATATGGTCATGTCATGTCATGATGTACAATACAATATCCTTAAATAAACCGAAAAGAAATGGCGATAAAAGTAGCAACAATGCAAATGTTTCATTGCAGCACTGTCTATATTTATGTTTTGAAACCAAGACAACACCTTCAACATTTTCACACCATCATGCACATTTTACTTAGTTTCCTGTTTACCAGCCTTACTGAAACTGGGGCAAATACCCATAAATCTGTATATAGAATATACGCAAACATATTATAGGATATAATGTTACAGGAGCTGTTACAACAACAACAACAACAGTGTACATTATTTGTTGATTTTTATATTGTAACTATAAAATATATTTTCTAAAGAAAATGTACAGTGCGTGTTGAAACATTTGAAATAGCTGAAATACTGACGGTTAAAGTTCCCCTCCTGACACATGTAAATTTCCCCGCTCTGGGACGGATAAAGGTTTTCTGACACGTTTTTAAGTACGTAAAATGACACTGCCATGATTAATATTTTTTTAACATGGTTTTGCAACATTAAAAGTAAAAAATAAATAAATAAAAAATAAACTCTGAAAAGGATCTGGAAGCATATCTACTCTTTTCCCAGCTGTTAAAATGGAAGTGCTGACATTTCAATTTAAGTGCAAGCGTGAAAGCAGTTGAAATGTAAATCTGAAGAGTAAAAGATGAAAGCAGTTGAAGTGTTGCTTCTCTTGTAAGTTGTATAAAATGAGTGGAAAGTCACATTAAACCTCAATTGACATCTAACCTGTGAGGGAACTCCGGCTAATTCCCCAGTGTTCATGAGCTCTTCCACCTGATCAAGGACAGCGACTGGGTTACACACTGACAGAAAGCCCTGGAAACAGCAAAATCACAGCGACTGTCAGGACAACGTGATTTTAATTGTGGCCTACAATGATACAGATCTTCCAAACGATGCCTTCTCACATGTTGTATTGACGGGGACGTACTCACTTGGATCTGCTGAGCCTTTTTATTGGCACAGGGGATGAGAAGAAGAGTTCCCAGAGCAAAGGCTGGCAGATTGAACTGTGCAAAGCGATTGGCAATTCCTATCAGATCCAGATTCAACAGGAAAGGGCACCTTGAGAAGTAAGATGAGTGGCAGGAGAGATGGAATAAACATGAAGAGAATATGACAAATCATTCAGGTCATCGCTGCCTTTTTTCATGAACAAATTCAAACATTCAGTAAATCAAAAGTGGGTGCATGAAACAGAATAATATGGTTTCAAAACTTTAACACACTTCCCAATTTTGTGAGTTAGGTGTCAAAAATAAAACTAAGTGACCGTTTGTCCCAAGATAATAAATAATAATAATTATTCTCTCGGGTAAAATGTTTATATCTAAAGCTCAATCAAGAACTAATCTTTAACTAATGAACTAATCTCGAAAGTAAACGTTTTTTTTTTAACCAAAATAAAAAAAAAAGGGAAAAAAAGTTGCTCTAGTGAAGATATGAATCAATAAATAAGCTCTACCTGTAATATGCATATTTCAGTTTTTTTACATTTATCGCGGTACGGCAAACCTAATTATTTGAATTCATGAAAGGATCCTCCTTACTTTATCTTGTCATCTTTTTTTTGACCAATTATTTTTGTTCTTCTCTTTTTTGTGAGGTTATATTGTCATGTCATGATATTGCGGTGCTTGTTATGCATTATTTTGCCTTCATTAAATTAAGATTAAAATTAAATATATAAAAAAAAAAAAATCACAACAGTTAAATCTATCAATGCATATATTGACTATTCATATTCCAGGACTAGACAGTTCTACATAGTCCTAACATGCAGAACAGTTGTGGGTAAGTGTTGGAACAGGAGTGAAGCGTACTTGAGGAGGAGAACAAAAGTCCTGTAGAGTGTTGCCTGTTGATCCGGACTCAGAGGAACAGACGCTGTCACCAAGAAAACACAGACAGTCAGGAGCGTTCAAGAGGCAAACATGTACTATATCAAAATGAACTATTTTAATGAATAACCTTCTAGCCAATCAGCATCAATTATTCTATGAAAACATTGTATAACTACAACGGCACTGAGAGCGCAGACCTGAGTCGGGAAGTCGTTCTTCCAAATTTGGCGTGTTCATGAGCTTAAAGTCGTAATACGGAAACAACACGGAGGCTGTGCTCAGAGCATTAAAACAACACCTTGATAGCCGTTTCAGAGTTGTTGTTTAGACTTGAGGAGGCGTTCACATTCATTTTCCAACATTGCATGAATGCAGTACAAATGCGCCATCTCCCAATGTTAACAAAAATCGAAACATCATTTGTGTGCCTGCCAGTGATTCGGATCTGCTCCTAAATTTAATGGGTTAAATTAAATGCATGCTAAGCCCATGCTGAGGATGTTTTTCAGTTGGCTATTTGCAAAAACTAGCTCTTCCTGGTTTCTCCAAATTTTCCTACACCTGCTTTAATGCAAGTGAATTCACTATTAAATATATAATTAATTATAAACTTAGTACCTGAGACAAAAGGTGCCAGTATCATACTCCTCCAGGTCCTGGAGAAACTGGAAATCTGGGGACAAAATAAAGTGAACAATATTAGCTTTGCAACCCTTTCTCTATCATCACCTGTCATATTGCAGCAGTGATGGTTGGAGGCCTTTTTGCATCTGGTGAATTTGTGGTTTTAAGGGTCACACCATTTAAATGTCACCCCATTCATTTAATTTCAGCTGCAAATCTGTAGTCGCATTTCATATTCAGGCGAATCTTTGACCACATTTCCTGTCTTTATCTCTAACTTAACTATCAAATAACAGCAACTGGCTGACAGTCTGAGTCCTGGCTCAGGTGGAGGATGGATTTTAAATATTTTTGTTCCGATATCTTGTAACAATGAAGACATTTATTACATACACTTTAGTACCACATTTTATGTCACTGGAAATGTAAGATGTCTGAAGAAACAGGAAATGTCAACATTATTTACATTTCTGATGAACTATGACGTTACCTCCCACAGAGCAGGCACAGCCACTAACGCCTCCATCACCTTCTGGAGGTGGCTGATCTGAGGGACACACACACACACACACACACACACACACACACACACACACAC
>CALSBV010010907.1:251668-263982 GCA_943590825.1 Bovichtus diacanthus | reverse complement strand
ACACACACACACACACACACACACAGACAGACAGACACACACACAGGTTTTATTTCAAAACACAACACCCAGCAGTTTTTTTATTTAATGTCCCCCCTCAACAATTTTACAAAGACCGTAGAAAAACTAAAAGACAGACATCATGTATGAGTGAGATACTGCATTACAATGAGCTTTTTTCTTTAAAATGGAATTTAAAATGTTCTGATTGAGACTAGTTGTGTGAATAAAAAGATTGTTGTGGTGCACATCCCCTCACCAAGTTAAAGCCCAGCAGCTTCTGAAGCAGACTGTTCCACAGCGGAGGGTCGTACACCTGATACTCCAAGCACAGATCTGCCACCAATCGCACCGCCTGAAAGGACAAAAGGGTGCTACAGTTCTCCTGCGTGCACTTTGTGTGTAACATTTCTAACATAGTGAAGCTAAATGAAGTTACTAGCAGGAATAGTTTCAATGTATTCAGTTAGAAAGTACCTGTGGCTCATGACTGTGGTTCTTCCACAGCCCTTTAACCAAGCCCTCTTTGGGAGTACTGAGGAAAGACTGCACCGTGTAAGGGATGTTTAATGCCTCCAGTTGAGAGACAAAGATGTAGCACTTGAGGTAATATCTGCATAGGAATATTAAATACAGAAACATTAACACATCTTACACAGCCCTTAAGGGATAGTTCAAATATTTTTCAAGTTGGGTTGTATGAAGTACTTATCCAGAGTCAGTGTATTACCTACAGTAGACGGCCGTCTACAAGCCCCCAGTTTGAAGAAACTTACAGGAGTACCAGCACGGAAGCTGAGCAATGTACTACTGTGGACGGGCACAGCAGCAAAACTTATTATTACCAGAAAAAAGTCAGTTTAAGTGTACGCTATATTTAGAACATTTTCACAGCTTTATCTTTCCTTCAGACAGCCCTTTTCTTTAGGGTACAGAAGCAGTTATATGGATTATTGCTCTCTTCAAAAAAAAAAAAAAAAAAAAAAAAAAAAAAGCCCAGTAATTTGACCTCGATCTATTAGCTTGTTATTGTGAGACTGTGGGGAATCCTAACGAACTAAAGTCACACAATAAAACAAACTAACTAATGGATCGAGGCAGCGGTAGACAGGAAATTCACATATTTTGTGAGATAAAATTACTCTTTAGTTTTTTCCCCCCAATGAAGTCTGATGGTTTTGGCGAGATAAGGGCCTCGGTAACGTAACGGAAAGTGTCGTCTGATGGAAAGGTCTAGCGGTGGAAATATTCTTTTTTGGTAGGGCTTTCTTTTAGGTGGCTAAAGTACATTTTGGTGACGTCCCGGTACACAGCAGTACTCTGGCCTGGTTCTCCAAACTGTGGGCGTGCAGACCGTAGATGTAGATAATTCACCGACTGTGGATGAGTACCTCATACAACCCCACTTCAAAACATCCAAACTATCCCTTTAAATTCACTTTGCAACTAATAATTCCATCAGCATTAAACGGATTTCTTATTACTTTATTTTGGTCCTGGGGATCTGCAACTGAGCCTCCAGAGTAGCCGAATCAGCGAGGCGGACGAGACAAAGCAGCGCTCGAGTCCGATGGCAGAATGTCAGACGAGGCCCTGAAGTGCTGAGGGGCTACAGGAGGAAATCCGAAAAAAACAACAGACATCAGCCCCTTTCTCTGGACCCTTTGTCCAATTTTAACCTACTGCAATTTATTACTCACCCAGTTTTCAGCAGATAAGATAGGGTTTAGAAGACGGACCGCATCGTGGATGGGGCAAGTCTGCAGCATGTACAAGGCCCTGAGAGCATCAAATAAACACAATAAAACGGATAAGTCGGCAGTTTTTGGTGTTACAACTCTAAGCGCACTCATTGTGGATGTCAAATAATACAGGGAAAGAAAACATGTCATTCGTAACAGACAGGTGGTAAAGAAAACAGTCATTTCTTTTTTTTTTTTTTTCCATTATTAAAAAACCTAGTTTGAAGTGTATTCAGAAGCAAAATGCTGCTGCAAAAAAAACAACAAAAAAAAAACAGCAATAATTCTACCTCATTAAGTCTGGGTCCTCCTCCATGTTGCTGACACATTCATGATTACCAATATCCTTTATCAAAGAAAAAAATGTTTTGTCAAACTTTTACACAATGGCCTCAGTCTCCTAAATTTGATAAAAAAACCCCCAATGTAAGCAGATAAACATAAACTGTGATTATCTAACAAAAATGAGGATCAGAGACAAACCTTGGTGACAGCTGGGCCTGTTTTGCAGATCCATTTTTCCAACATCATGTTACGTATTTTCAGGAGATCCGCGTTGTTAATTGTGGCTATTTCCTTAACCACTGCATGTATGTCTGCTCAGAGGCAAATGATTCAATTAGAAGGAATCAACATTGTTTAAAAGACTTTCTCCCAGTTACAACATATCAAAAAATGTAGCATACATTATGAAGAAAGATAGTGTCGTGTTCATACGTAGAAAATAATTCATAGCTGAATGTAACTAAATTCAATCTCATAAAAAGGTCAAAAGCAAAATGGACGATAACACACTTTATTCCAGTAGCAATTTTTAGCACATGAAGTGCTAAAGAAAATAAAAGCTCTTCTTATAGTCGAACATCACTTTACTTCAGCTTCTACAGCAGAATGCTGTGTCAAAGAGGGCTCACCAGGATAAACGTGAACTCCCGAGTCTCTGTAGCGCTGCACCACACTGCTGTGCTCGTACAGGACCACGATGAGCCTCGCTGGCAGCCCAGTCAGTTTCAGGTGCTCTGGGCTGTTCAGTTTGCTGGCAATCAAGGTATTCTCAGTAGCTGAGCGCTGGAACTGCAGCTTCAGCTTGGACAGAAAGGTCCCCCCTCTGGCCCGCGCTGCCTCCTGCTCAGCATTAGAGGAGAGTAGATGAAAACAAACCACTTTGTGAAAAACTAACCAGATAAAGATGTGAGAGATTTAAAGTTTATACAGGGTTCCCACACCTTCCTAAACATCACATTTAAGGACTTTTCAAGGACTTCCCAGGCCCAATTTACTCAATTTCAAAACACCCAAGAAAGCAGTTTAAGAAAACTGGCTCCAGCTTCAATTTCTATTATTGCAAAACATTCATAAATTCAAGCACTTTATATGACCCATGTATATATTTATTTCTTTCTAAACTTTCAAGGCCTTGATTTTTTCCACTTTCTCCGATTCACAAACTTTCAAGGATTTAAAAAAAAAAAAAAAAGGACCCGTGAGAACCATACTGTATAATCACAAATACTGACGTCAAGGTTTGGATCCTTCAGCCAGGCATCTCCAAGAGCCAAACAGAATCTAAGAGACTGTGTCTTCTCATAGCCTGTAGAGAACAGGGGACAATTCAGTACAATCATACAAAACACAATCAGTGTAGTGGTAGTGTCTTATCTGCAGATCAGACCTGGTGGCATCTCCTGGGTGATCTTGTGGGCTGTGGCAGCTGCCCACTCCGGGCTCTGGATGCAGTGGATGTACTTCATCATGGCCTTGGCCACCTTGAAAGTCTCCTTATTGTAGCGATGATCCTGACCCTTTTTCCTCTGCTCTAAGAGTAAAGGCTTCATCTTCTTCTCGAACACATGGTTCGCTGCTGACATGTACAACTTGTCACTGCTCACCTGGAAAGAGACAGGAAGATTTTTAATAACAGTTTAACTATATGTATAATTATATTATGTTTGTGATTATAAAGAGTGAAGGCCTTTACACACTGGGGGCTTGACGAATAATCGATACGTAAATGCGAGAAAATCTCCATGCCGGCAGCGATGCAAATTTAAGACAATTGCAACACTTCAATAAAAGGTTCCAATAGTTAGGACCAACTTCCAGGATCCTAGACCAGCTGTCTGAGGTAAACAGTTGTAAAACCTAAGCTACTATAAGCTATTTCATTGAGAGAATTGTTGTTCTCTCTGGTACCTCTCAGTTACGCAGTGTATACGTATGTCTAGGGCTTTTATTGTGAAAAGTAAGAATGGAAAGAGTAGATCTAGTATGCGCTGTCTTTGAAAGGAGTAATAAAGTTTGCCGTTTTCGATCGGACTACAGAGCCAAGCCTTTGTGTTGTTGTTTCATGATCTTTTTTTTTGTCCATTCTGCACAACTTCAAAATGATGCTGCTTTTTCACAGCCTAATATTCACATTCAATATATTGTGTAAAAGGACTCCTAACTAAAACTAATTTATAGAAAACATATATAGACTAATTTGCACACAAAAAACGCCAGTGTGTAAAGACCTTAAGGCTACTTCTTAGATTAGTGTGCTTTACCTTCATCAGTTTGCTAATCAGAAGAAGTGTGGGGAAGGTCTCCTCACTGAGTTCAGGAGCTAAACACAGGAAAACACATCTCAGTCTTAACATCTCATTAACTCCTAAAATCAATAAATCCATTTCTTTTATAATAAAAATACAGATTTTGCCAAGTGAAGCCTCACAAAGAACAATTACAAGTGTTTAAAGTTTCATCCATCACCCACTCACAGTCAAATGTCTGTGTCAGGACTTGAAATGAGTTAACACCTGATACCAACAGGCAACAAGTGGAGATCGAGTAATTTGAGTTTGTCAGCAATGATTCTGAAGCATAATAAAGACGACTCACAGATAATCTTCCAGTAATGTTTGGTCTGCATAAGCAGGTGGAAGGGCAGTCTGCTGTTAGACAGGGGGTTTGGCAGCAAGCTGTTTTCCAGAAGATACGTGTTCTCCACGTCTGAGGGAGGAGAGACTCGCTTGTAGGACTTCAGGTGCTTAAGGAGGCCCATTGCCTGGGGATTAAAAGACAGTTCTTAGTAGTCCGCAGAATAGATTTTGAAGAGAAGGAACTACTTAATTTGAAAAGTGCAAATGTTTTTTTTTTTTTTTTTTTACCTGACTAACAGAAAAGGTAGTCACATTCTCATCTGCGGCTTGTATGATCTTCAGCACTATTTCGATCCTCTCATAGTTGTAAGGGCTGAGCTGTATGAGAGAAGCATTTCACAAGTTAGGTGAAGTCAAACTTAAATTTAGTTTGGGATAGAAACATCAAAAGAAGTAACTACGACAGTAAACTAAATTCAGTGGTGCGGTTCAGACAGAATCTGTTTGCCATTGTAGTACTGTACGTCAGTAAAATTCAAGTGATAAGTGTGGCAACTGGAAGTAAACAATAGGGCTGTTGTCATTTAAAAGCTACACTATAAAAGCATGTGGATATAGCCTTGTGATTCTTTCACAATTACCATTAACTAAGCAGACCTGTGTTGAACATTTAACTGGAGTCAATTGTCTTTGATCAGCCTGGTAGTGAAATTGAAAATAAACTTTATTCGAGTTGTCAGCAATTTCACTCATGTGAAAGGGATGAAAAACCGTGAACGCTGATCCCTCATGTGAATAACAAACTGCTTTGAAGTTCTCCGTCTTCTAGTTTTGTCTCCCATGCACAAACCTTGAATATGGCAGCACAGAGGCTGTCGGTGAGCTCGCTGGTGTTGTGCAACATCGGGATAATCTGCAGGACTCGTGCCAGCGCATCTGCATGACACAGAGGCTGCATGTCTTCCTGGCCTGCGCCTGGGTCACCTCCACCTTCTTCGTCCTCTTGGAGCAGCAGCAAGGTGTTAATGTACTGGTTGATCACACCGTCACGGTCTAGACCAAAAGTGCTGCAGACAGAAGCAGAGGAAGAGCACAGGAAGGGAAACAACAATGAATACTTCTGGACCCAAAATGAAATTCAACTCAGGCGGAGTTGGACATTTTGGCAAAAATAAATCCTTAAATTTTCTCACGCAGTGAAAAACAAATTCATAACTGATAACTTTGAGTTGCAAAAAGAGGACACTGACAGTAAACGGACAGACAAGACAGAGGAGCACAGCGCCGTGTAGCAGCAAGTTATTCAGACCATCAGGGGGGAACGCGAGAAACATGCAAATACTTTTTAGATTGTCATTTATTTCCATGCATGCTGCTCAGAGCAATCTCAGTCAGCGGCTTTTCCATTAACAGCACAGCGTCTCCAACTCTCCTCTCGCACCGTGCACATGCAGGCAGGTGTAAGAGTGAGTTACTATGGTTACAGGGACGCTCTTGTGATATAAGGCTTACTGTTCTTCATGAATTCTTAGTTTCCATAGAATCCTCATTCCAACTTATCTAGACTCGTGCAGGTGGTTGTTTCTTGACTTAATCAGAGAGGTTAGGTGGTGTAGAAATGCAGGAAATTTGTTTTTTCTAGTATTGCTACCACATTTTATAACGTAAGCAGTTGCTGGTGGTCAGGAGCATAGATCTTTCTCATCCTATGTTTTGAGGAAAAATAATGTGTAATATCTGATGTGTAAATCAAAAATTCTAATCCAATAAACACAAATAAGCAAAAAGAAAAGAGTTATTTTGATGGTTCATAGGGCCAGAGAGAGGTATAGTGGGTCAATTTATCCACCGAGAATAATAGCTTGGAGAAACGTTTGGCCCGCGGTCCCTGAACAATATAGTTGAATAGCCATGTCTTGGAGTGAGCAGCTGACCTGCAGTACTGGAGGATAATGTCTGGGGTGATCCTCCTGTTTTTCACCAGATCAGGGATCAGACTCCTCTTCATCTCAGGCCGCTGACGGAACACTGGCTGGATGGATATCTTTGGCAGAGCAGAGGCACGTCACATTAAATGTCAAGTCAAGAGAAACAGCAACTTGTGAAGTATAATGTGAATATGATTACGAGTGTTTTTTCATCCTCACACCTCCAATTTGCCAAGCTTGATGCCCCATTCAGCATCAGTGATGACAGAGAGGAACTTGTCTTGCTCCTCTGTCTCATCGTACAAGCAGCAGAGATTGGCCCCGATCCTGGCCACAGCCTGAAATAAATCAAGAGACAGTCGCTAAAGAACATTGGCCTCTTCTTGGCTGGAACATTTTTTGTCTTTTCTTAAATTAGAAAAAGTTAGTTAAGAAAAATAAATGAGGTGGAGTGGGATGGGAATGAAAAGCTAGAATATTAAGAATATATATAATAAGAATATTATATAAAAACATTTTTGCTGAAGAAAAACTCAATGGAGATGTGCTTATACACATGCATGTACTTGTAATTGCCCCCCCCCATTCAAATTACTTTATGTTTTGCCACGGCTGGCTATTTCTCTTTCATTTTCATCATTAAAAAAAAAAGACAAGAAAATACAGAAGAAAATACTTTGCCTACCAGAATTTTGTCATAGTTTTGCCAGGTGTTGTCAATAACCTTCCACAGTATATTGAAGACTTCTGCTTTGGTGAGGAGCGTACAGAGTCCAATAGCCAAATCACAATCGACCACCCTCCAGTTGAACACCTGCAGCCCATAAAAAAAAAAAATCGAGGTAGTTATTTAAACATATACTGAAACATAGTAAATCTGCTACAACCTTCTCATGACAACAGTCTCAGCAGACTCACCTTGTTCAAGAGAGCCACAGCAACGGCATTTAGAGACGAAGTAGTTGTCTTTCGAAGGTTATTCAAGCATAAGTTGTACTTCTTAAGCTCTTGGGTATCATAAAGCTGAAAGGAGAGTCAACATAAGCGTCACCATATGTTTTTGCTCTGTCTCACTGGCAAGAATCTTAAGATATAATAATGGTACAAATTGTTCCAGAAACACATATGGCAGTGATAACACCACTGGGTATTGGAATTAAATATTTTAAGTTTTGATCATTTTATTAAATAATCTTAAACTCATCTATAAACGCCTACATAACCAGGCTCCTCGGGTGCTCGTGACCTTGTGGTTCCACTCAGAGCGTCGTGCTCAGTAACACGAGGAGCATCCAACGGGGAGTGTAAGGTGCCCTGTAAATCCTCACTTGGACGAACATTTTTTCTGTTTGGGGATCAACGTGTGGAATTCCTTACCTACAGAACTGGGTCCTGACTGGGATCATTTTCAAAGAGGGACCATGATTCATGTAGTCATGAATGATCTGGTGCTTCTTGTTTAATGGTGCTTTATGTCTTGTATTTACTTGTATTTTCTTGTGGAGTTCTGACTTTTGTGTTTGTAATGTACATATCCATTGCTGAAATTGTGTTTTGTACCGTCTCTTGTGTATTCGGAGTTGAGTTTTAAGTACGAACCTTGCATTGCAAATTAAATTGGACTATAAATGCTTTGATGTGTGGCATTGGTTTATGTTACATACCTGTCCCTTTACAAATAAACATTAAAATAAAAATAAAAATGTTGCAGCCGTACCTGTACACTGAGCTTTATGTCCATAACATTAGAGGTGACATGCTGCAGGCAGCTGCCGTACGAGTTGACCAGCACTCTGAGGGCCAGCTCCAGCTGACTGCACTCCTGTAACATCTGTAACATGTTGGCCAGAGGACCCAGGAGGGGCCGCAGGTAGTTTGACCCTGCATGTGGGCCACGCAAGACACAAGGTAAATAAAAAAATGTTTTTACAAATGCAAGAAAAAAAAACAATGAAATACAAACTTTGAGTATAGTACCGTCTTCAAACGAGCAGTGTGACAGACACGAGCAGTCCAGTGGGTACAGTTTGGTATCTGCAGGATTGGGAATAAATTAGCAGGGCAGCTGATTAAAGATCATTAAAGATCTGATTAGCTGTAGACTACCTGAGGACGGTTCATTTGAGCATCTTACCCAGAGAAATAGGCAGCAAGCAGTTGGTGATTTCATATTGGACGGGAAGCACAGACACCGGGTCCAGAACAATACAATCTTCATTAAAAACATCCTGAAAACTCCACTGAGAATGTGGATCTTTTTCTGTCTCCAAGGTCAAATCCTGTGACAGACAATTCATATACACATTCTATTTTGATGCATTTGGATAATTTGCTCATTTCTGGAAACTTTGCAAATGATTGAATATTCATATTAAAACAGGAAGTCTTTTTCTATAATTGTACAACATCCAGCTCTAAAATTATGTTAGATAATAGATATTATTATTATCTACATCCTCTATCGAAGAGATTCCACTTGGTAGATTTTCAGTTAATTTGTAAAATAAGATTCAAATGTCTGCAGAAAAATATCTTATAACAACAGGTATCAAGGACAAACCAGACCAACATAACGTAAATACAGTGTCATTCTATGGAGAAAGATAAGATACTGACCTTGGCTACAAAGCCATAGTTGTCTGATAACTGACACTGATGATAGACATCCATAGCTATCCGTGTGCACTTGCAGAGCTCCTGACAGTCCAGGAGCAGATCTGCAACAGTCATTAGAATATTAACTTTAGGAAAGTGTTTACCGAGGTGATAAATCAAGACGAAACAACCAGACTTTGCAACAAGTGAAGTCGCCCACTGCTGGCTATTAGAGATATTGCAAGTTTAAGGCACTTTTGCATCGGCTTCTCTTTTCAGACCCAGAGGTTGCCACTTGATTTTTACCAACATAAAATCTTGTTGAACATCGTTGATGTTTTACACGTGTAATTCACCTGAGTGGCACACAGTGATAGCCTGGCAGGCCAGATCATGGATGACTGCTGGCAAGTCCACGTCATCAGGAAGCACCATGGGCACATCTGCCTCCAGCATCTGGCATAACGTCTTGGCAGCAGTGAACAAAACCTTCCCTGTGCTGGTGTTATAGTGGTGTTCATACAGCTCACTGAAGACAAGAAGGAAGAGAACAAAGAAAACATGGGAGATTTTCCATATGCCTCACTGGACTGGTATGTTTTTTTAGTCTGAATTAAAAAATATTTCAAGACTTTTTCATACACACAGCACAGCATCCACGCATGCAAACCTGAGGATCTTGAGGGCCTTGTGCACCTTGCCCACTCCCAGAGCTCGCAGGGCCAAGTCAGACCAGAGCTCCTGCTCGGTGCGCTGCAGCTGCCTTCCTAAACGACGTAGGCCAGCTTCTGTGGATATGGTCTTAGTCTTGCCATCGGGATCATTAGCCACAACTGGAGTTGTCGTAGCCTTCGCCTTAGATGAACGGCGACCACGTGTGTTTTCATAGGCTGTGATGTGATGCTCCTGAATCTGCTTTCTGATGTTTGGATCTTCATAGTTGGAGGGGGTGAAGAAAACATCAAAGTCCTCCTGAAGAAACAGCCAAACAGGTATAAAAAAAACAAAAAAAAAAACAGATTAAAGAACAGATGGAATAACACTTTCCCTAAATTACAGCTGTCACATTATCAGATTTTCACTACACGATTATCGTGGTCGAAAGAACTCCCTATAAAGATATTAGCGCAATATCTATAGAAAATATAGATTTTTTAAAAATATGTATATGTAAAAATGCTATCATTACTTTAAATATTGTGTTTACCAGAGATGGCAAATGAATTACACTCAAAAAACGAGCCTGTAACTGTAAATGAGACTCACCTGGAGGTGGGCGATTGCCTTGAACATGATGAGGTTGTTTTCACACTCCATGCTTTTCAGAGCATCATCTGCGGAGGACATGAAACATGGTGTCACTCTTGGACATTCAGGTGAACGTTTATAACATTTCTTTCCCTAACCTTTAGCTGTAAGCTGTGTTGAGGTGATCATGTCTGTGATAGGAATATGAAAAGTGTTCGTCCATCAAAAGCATCCATTTGTGTGATGTTTCACTGCTCGATGTAAACTACACTTTCTTGAAGCATTTAACACCTTGCGTCAGCTTAAGAGCTGGAACTGAGGAATACATTGAATTACTCAAGAAAAACCTCAGCAGGGTGAATATTTGCCGATTTTACACTCAAAGCAACCCTGCTGTTCTATTCGCTTTATAATTGTGCAAAGTAAGTACTTACGCTTCTGGAGCATATGCAGGTATTTCAGAGCCTCCACCATCCCCTGAGCTATGACCATCTGGTTTTTCTTGTGCTATTTAAGACAGAGAAAGTTGAGATATACATTATTATTCTATATTATTCGAGCTAACTGCTAATGGAAGCTCCGTCCATCTCTGCCGCACGCTCCATTACCAGCGACGACGAGGGGACGTCAACACTAACCCTCTTCACATTTTAAAATTCTGGCCATATCTTACACATTGCACCTTCATACGAAGTAAGAGTAAAAGAGCATTGAATAAGTAAAAGTCTGCTAGCCGCTATGCTAATTTATGCAGTACAAAATGCCATAGGCTTAAGCTAATAGTGGTGACTACCCCTCTTCAGACAGGCCCGTCACCATAAAAACATTTTTTAATTATTTTTTTAAAATTTTTAATTATTTTTTTTTGAAAAGGAAATTATTGCCAACATTCTTTTATTGAACAAATTGAACATTTAATAGAACACAAAGGCACCAATAAAAAAATTGTACGAGTAGAAAACTGCACTTCAAAATGTAACCAATGCAATATTGTTTTGTGCAGTCCTAATTTATGATGTTTCCAGAAAATTGAGCAGTGAATGTAAAATGCAAATGACATTTTATTTCAGACATCTTTCCTCTCCTCACCTCATCAGATATGTGGGCTTTGTCCTCCAGCTGCAGCCTAGCCCAGGTTGTGAGACGCTCGATCACACACTCTGCCTCTGCAGAGGACAGCTTCTTCAGGACCGTCATGCATTCCTCAGTCTGAAAGCAGCAGAAAGACTTCCTATCAACATGTCAAGGAAACATAAAAACAAACATTTAATTCTGCGGATTTCATATTTTCACATGGATGAGCATACCTTGCCTTGGCCAATCAGCTGGAAGAGATACAAGTAATTTATCTGCGAGGTCGGGAGTTTGTACGCTTCAGCTAATGTCAGGGCATCTTCTAAGGACATTGGCAAATCTTGCTTTAGGATGTATCTAATCAGCGTCTGGGGAAGATATACAGTATATGACAGAAAGTTAATAGGGAGGCACAACAGAAGTCAGATGTCACATAATGGATTAAATCGAAATTACCATAATTTGAGTGTTGTTAGAGAGGTTGTAGTTGCGTATCCCATAGCCCCTGAGAAGTTTCCTGATCTCCATCAGACGGTAGCTCCCCTTCAAAAGTTCTTGTCTGGGGAATATACCAGAAGAAAATTATATAGAAAAAGCTTTACTAGTATAAAAAAAAAAGGGGGTGAGGATAATGTAAACATACTTTGGTCCATCCATCTTCAGGTAAGGCTGAACCAGTTTTTCTACCACATTACTCCAGGGCACGACAGCTTTCTGCATGATCTCCAGCACAGCATCCACCATGATCTGGCAGGAAATACAATAATGTGAGATTATCTTATTATTATCATCTCTGCCAGGGGGATCTTGTGTTTGGCCGTGTGTGTGTGTGTGTGTGTGTGTGTGTGTGTGTGTGTGTGTGTGTG
>CALSBV010010907.1:196546-251658 GCA_943590825.1 Bovichtus diacanthus | reverse complement strand
GTGTGTGTGTGTGTGTGTGTGTGTGTGTGTGTGTGTGTGTGTGTGTGACACCTGTCTTTGTGCTTGTTGTGGAAATGTATCATGTATTCTTCTGGTTATATTTTGTCTCTATGAAGTTGTTACTTGGCCTAACAGAGCGTTTCCTCACATTTGTAATACATAATATCGTATGTCTTATGTCCCTGTCTGCTGGCATGTATTACCTGCTGTCCCGCCCATGCAACTCTACTGTATAAATGACTTGTGTTTCTGTATACTCGGGGTGGGATTCTTGCAACACTCGTTGGTGCAGGTTATCCGTCCTTTCAATTGAAAACGATTAATTCTGTTGAACACTTCCAACTCTTCATTAAATAACACTTCTCTAACTTCTATATTTGTTAATTTCTTACCCGAAGGTGATTCATTTTTTTTTTTTTAAATTACCACCACAGTTATTACTGTAAGTTCAAGGACCTCACACATCTGCACTCTACTATCTGCACTTTTCAAGTTCTGATTCTGCTGTTTTTTCACTCTAATATCTGCGCTCACAAACCTTTAACATGTTGTGAACTGTGTGCGTTACAGAAACTTACGTCAGTATCAGCCATGCAATCCAGCACAGCCACTGCTTTGGCTTCCCATTCTGTGAAAAGTGTTGTGGTGTGAGAACTGCAGCGCTCCAGCAGATCCTAGTGAAGACGAGAGGAGAAACATTTACCTTTAAGCATTAGAAAAGTGAAATGTCTGTTCCCAGTGGGCTTGGCATTGGTGGAGTTTTACCTTGATGTACTGTAGAAGTAGCTCATCAAAAGGAATCTCGTGCTCTTCAGCATACGGCAGGATTGTGCTCTCCACTGTGGCGGCAATCAGCTCTGGAGCTGCCACTTTGTCCAGCATGAAGAATGCGACACTCCGTACACTTCCCTTTAAAATTCACAAGGAAGATAAATTATGAAGATATGAGCGACGGCGCAAACCCCACTCAGAAAGTCTCATAATCAGATCACCACATTGTACTTAAAAGTAATATATATTTTTTTTTATTTAGAAAATGAATTGAAAGCAATTTTTCATACATTTTTGCAAGTTAATAAAATATTTGTTTCCTGCTGGATATCGGAACTTGTTTGAAAATGTAATTTGTCACCAATAAGAGACAAACCTTCTCAAAGACAGAAAGTGAAAGTCTGCAGTTGTATTTCCGGTGGAGGTCCAGGAGCTGACGGAGGTTTGACACCAGGGACTTGAGGTTCTCCACCTCTTCTGCACCATACTCATCCTCCTTAAAATCATAAAACATAATTAAGTTACAATCTGCGCCTACAGGTAGATTATAATCATGATGATGACAAACACTCATTCATGGTGGATTTACAGATTTCATCCATGTCCGTAGGGAAGGCAGTCCAAGCGCGGCCAAGTCCAACCCGTTCTGGGGCCAAGCACACTGAAACAACACATTACATTCATAATCATTGGTTTTATGAGTGATCCGTTTAGTGTTTTGAAAAAATCAATAATTGAAAAGAAGTATAATAAGTGTACTGAGCAAGTGATGGGCGGTGCTTTTTCCACACCATCTATTATTGTGATTTTAGCTTGCAATACTTCTTTTCCATGTCATTGAAATCATTTATGATCATCACCAGTGGTTAGTGCATGATTACATAGCCTGAGTTTACTTCATTTTTCAGGACAAGATTTGTTTTTACCTTTTCTGTTAACTCCAGATTCCTTGCCCTCTGCTCCAGCCATCTCGCCAGGATTTTCTATGGGCACGTAAAGAAAGAACTTTTATTACAGAAAACATAGCACCATATGGTGAAGATGACAGTATTTTATTATTGAGAGAATGTATCCTACCTGTCCTGGTGGAAGCACTCTCCTCACAAAAGGAAGAAAAACTGTCCTAAACCAAGGACAGAGGTCTTGGGATGGCAGGTCCTCTGGGATGGCACGGAGCAAGGCTTCAAGCTTGCTCTCATCAAACTCTGCTGCAATATGTCCCTGTCATAAACCCAGCAGTAAACAACATCACAACTGACCCTGACCCCATGATATTTCATCAAGTTCACAAAGCTGTTCTTTACCTCATATCTGAGCCAAATGAGTTGTGCACCCTTTATGTCTCCCTCTCTTAGGTGGGAGAGAATGTCTCCTAAATTGTCAGTGCTGTTCAGAAACTCAATCCAGGCGATGCCACTATGGATGACAGAATAACGTTTTCTCCAATTTTCTGACAATCGGTAGATTAATCGATAATGAAAATAATTTTGAGTTGCAGCTCTAGAACAAACCACATTTTGGAAAATGTACTGTACAACACAGGACTATTAAGACTTTGAATTTACTTGAAGTTTTCCAGGCTGTGCAAGCTGCAGAATGTTGCCAGCCTGGCCAAAGCCTCTTGGATCTGTAAAGAGGAGTATCGTGTGGCAGCATGGTTGAGCATCTTTTCTGCTGTCTCAAAGGTCGGCCACGGAGCCTTGAGGCAGTATTCCACCACATACTGCTCATCCTGGGAAACACAACAAAACAAAAAAACTCTATTAGTGAGGGGTTAATACTAGATAAGAACTTTAATTTGCTATGACTAACTCAAAAGGTTATCAACATTTTGGAACTGTAAATTAATATTAGACTAAATAACTGACTGTGATCTTCATCAGGTTGGTCTTGGCCTCCTCCACAAGTTCAGACAACACTTCCTGTCCATAGCCACCCACTGATGCAGAGGCCAGCTGCTCCAGCACAAAGTCAAGCTTCACCTTGTAAACAAGCTGAACAAAAACAGGATTGTTAAATGTGTATAACCCAAATTAAAAAGTAGTAAATTACGACCAGCTGCACCACCATTTTAGTAACACTACTTGTCTGACTTTTTCTACTATTGGGCCAAATGACAAAAATAAAAGTCCAGCCCGCAACAGTCGCATGAATTTAACTTTTCCAATGTTCACTTACCTCTAAATCCAGTTCAAATGTGATTGCAAACTTTTCAGCCTCCTCAAACATGTGTTTGTGAAGAAGTCTGCTAAGTCTGGAAGTAGAGAAAGGTTAAGTCAAATTAATGACGTCATATAGACTACAGCAAGACAGACTGCAATTAAAAGCAAAAACGTATCGAATCAAAATGAGGTACCTGTTCTCCGGCAAAGCCTCTGTGAAGCATCTGACAACAACAGAAGATATGGGCTCTCCACGACTACTTGATAAAGATCAAGAAAAAAAGACAACTTAATATTTCTTAACATTGACCAGATCACTCATGTACTTGCTGAACTTCATACAGAACATAGCCTACCTTCCTGGGTTCTCACAAATCCCCTCAACCAAATAAATCGTATCCTGAAATTAGATGATAAATCAATTGACTCAAATGTACAGAAATATTAACATCTAGAAATAGCACATGTCAATATATGCATCCGTAAAACCATTCAATAAGTGTTGATCGTTTACCATGTTTATTTTTGTCTGGACAAGACAAGAGACTGAAGACACATCCAGAGAGTAGCAAACAGTCATGGAGGGCAGAAAACGTATTTGCAGTGAGTTGATCTGAAAAATGACAAACCAGTATATGGAGTTCAGAATAGGATTTGAGATATACGTCGATCAGTTTCGTCAAAAAGAGTTGTAACGCTACCTGACTGTTGTCTTGCTTTGTCAGTGTAATCATCTTCATGCTGCCATTGTCTTGGCTGTAATACACACACAATCATTCACATTTTCAACATTGTTAAATTAAGGCACATACCTTTTTGTATTTACAGCTACAGTATGTGATAAACACATTGATACATACGCCACCATGGAGGCAGAGCCACATTCTGTGGTGAGTTCAAAGTCATGAATAGCAAGATCCTGCCAACAGTTAATCATGACAAGAAAATGCAGGTCCCAAAGACTCAGGGCATCCTGCAGCCAAAGAAAAACGCAAAGCAATCCTGATGTTAACCTCACATACTTTGGATCGAACCTCATGCAATGGTAGACCCAACAGCTACAGGTGGTACCAACAAACTCACCTCAGTGTCAAGGATATACAAGAGATTCTCTGCCACCACCATCTTCCTCACACCTTTGAAGTAAAGATAGAAAAAGGAGAATATATGTTATAACCCCCACATAATCTACTCTAAGAGCTATTTGAACTTTACTTGTTTTCATATTGTGTTTCTATTCCTTATCTTTTCCCATTTACCAAATTTTCTGTACTTTACAATATATACAACCATGTCCAAAAACCTGAGATTATACATTTATCACTAAAATGTTTAGCATCTTCCAAAAGGCACAATAACAGTGTGTAACAATGTACTGTACATGGAGCCCTCACCTGGAATCAGGCTGTTGTCGACAGAGTGAGTAAGACACATCTTGGCC
The DNA here is from genome assembly GCA_943590825.1 of Bovichtus diacanthus. Taxonomy (NCBI): domain Eukaryota; kingdom Metazoa; phylum Chordata; class Actinopteri; order Perciformes; family Bovichtidae; genus Bovichtus; species Bovichtus diacanthus. The sequence continues at coordinate 247,284 of CALSBV010010907.1, read as the reverse complement.
TGATGAGGGTCCATCGTCCAGTGAGTCACAGTATTTTCTTTACCCCCCTGTGAAGATAATAATGTTGTGAGAAATGACATCAGGAAATACATGTTGTTTTACTGCTTTATATAAATCAGGAGTAACTATCATTTCTAGGAAGTAGTTATTTACACAAATATCTTAAAACTTAATTGAAAGTTTGTCTCAATATCATGCTAAAGATTGGTTTTCATTTTATCTTGAAAACATACTTCATTTGCAGGGAGATAAGCCCCTGCAACAGCATAGTATGAAAAGGGACTGAAGTAAAACAAGTCATATTTAGTACCATCATCAGTTTTATTTTGCCCTTTTGATACGCTTTCATTCAAATGCGACCAATGTATCATAACTGCAGGTGGTAAATAAATGAGTAAAATTTCTCTCACAGACACTGACCCCGATCATTAAGTGGATTTCAGTGCCCAGATTGAACATGGCCGCGGTACTGCAGCCCTCGTCATGGTAGTCACTGGTGGAGCAGAAGTCTATCTTGATGAGCGACTGGAGCTGAGTTGAGGAAAAGTGTGATTATGGTTCTGCCGTAAAAACAAAGGAAAAGGTTATTGCATGGAAAGAATATTTCCTTAACTTACCGCTTTCATAGATCCCACATCCATTGTTTCAATGGCTGTGTTGACAAAAGAAGAAATATTGTTTAATTTGGTGAACACAATGTCTCCAAAAAAACGTTGAGTCTCCAGCACATGATGTTTTGATACCTGTCTCTATCTTTGCCAATGCTAGGTTTGTAATGTGGAAAAACCCATCCTTTATGAGAAGGAACACATGGTACATCCCTGCCAAGACAAAACAAATATCATGACACACCTACAGTTAGAAATCCCTTCAGGTTTCCATTGCACATGACACCTTCATTTCTCATATTCAAGTAGACATTTTACCTAAGGATGCCTTGTCCTCCTCTATGATGAGATAGCGGAATGTTTTCTTATCTCCACTGGATGTTTCCTCTACCAAAGCCTACAAATCCAGAAAATTACCCAACATGTTAATGTACAGAAGTGAAACACACTGTGCAGCTAAAAAGTTATTTAAGAAAAAGAAGTTATCCGGATCATCGTGGCTGTTACCATCATCTATAGTTGAGTACTATTCTTCTAGTGTTGTAGGTGAAATCAGACAGATAACAATTTGAGGCTGGATACAGAGCGGTCCTATCGAATGTAATCCTACTGGGGATGCACAATATTTGGGACATTTATATTATTATAGCAATGAAATTATATCCGATAAATTATCGGCCGTTAATATGGAGCAAAATTGCTTTCAATGACTTAACAAGCGCAGCATCTACACACTCCGAGAGAGGAAGACAACACGGTTGATATTGGCAATTACTCAAAAGAATAAAAGAACATTTGAAGAGACAGAACTGTGATTTGTTTTTGTCATTAAATATAGTGACGACAGTTAGATTTGGTTAGGTCAGAGCTATGGAATATTAAATCATCCATCTTTGCTCACTACATCTTAGCCTTTCTTACCCTCCGGTGTGCATAAACAACACGTTATGAGCTTCTTTTTTCCCCCCCAACTACAAAAATGTGAAATTTGTTTATCTTATCAATATCAGCCATGAGAATCGGGTAATTATCCTTTCTCTGTATCGGCAGAAAAAAAGTCCATATCATGCAATCCTACATCCTACACCTGTAGGACTTATACATATCAAGCAACACTCATACCTTGGTTAAAAGGATTCTCTTGTGTGGAACATAGATCAAATGAAGGTTTCCATTTCTTTCACAGACCACCAAAAACTGTCCTTCCAAGCATACATCAATGGCATCCACGTCAGATTCTGAAAAATAAGTTGTGGTATTAACATACAGTAGTTACTCAGGAAGGTCAAGCTGCATTGATAGGAAAGGCATGATGAAATAATATGGCAGTGTTAATCCGTTATCTTCACAAATTCTTGCACCCGCTGATTTGGATGCAGCCACATAGGGCATCTCAGAGGACACAGAGTGACATCTGACAGATAGTAAAGCGTGTGAAGAGAGAACTCAATTGGTATATTGAGTAGAGTTTGTTTATTGGTTACTCATTCCTGTATTTGGACTTTTTATTACAGCTGAATTTACCCTTATATCATTGTAATATTGCTTAGGCTGCCGTATGCCCCACTTATCTCAATAACATTTTCCTAATCCAAAAGACCTTTTTGAGTGATTGGCTTTGATAAAGATGTGACTCATCTGCTCCTCTCTTCAGAAAATATAACTCCCATCATGTTTAATGGTGAATATATACCAGACGTGTATTCACGTATACATGTACACCTAACTCTTGACTTGCCTGGCACTTTCCAGAACTTTTTTAAGTCTTCCTCCGACATTCACTCATTTTCTACAAGACATTAGAAAAACCTCTCGTGTCACTTCTGAAGATGGCGACGGCCAAAAACGCCAAACTCAAGGCATCAAAACAGTAGTCCACAAACAATTGGGTGACATCACAGTGATAACATCTACTTCTAATATGCAGTCTATGGTATGTGCAAATACATACATAGAGATAAAAGGAAGAACATACCAAAATTGAGAAGCAGGAGGATGGTTTGATAGCTCTGGTCAAACAGGATAACTGTCTTGTCAGCCACAACAATGCTCCAGTTTGAGTCATTGAAGGAGGAGAGACAGGGATCTCTCTGCACCTGCAATTAACAGCATTACTATCAAATCGCTGATCAGTGCCGTCACTGGTATTGTGATATACTCTACTCAAAAGACCCACTACTAATTATTGTAGTATTTTAAATTATAATAAAGTCTATTTGGGTAGCACTTATCAAAAACAGCGTAACAAAGTGATTTACAATGAAAAAAAAAAAGTAGAGGAAAACACTTTAAAACAATTTGTGTGTATGTGTAAATCAATAATTAAGAAATAAAAATAAACCTAAAAATGGACAAATTATAAGAAAGCCTTTTTGATAAAGATAAGTCTTCAAAAGTGATTTAAAATAAGATACTAATGTAACAAGACGGATATCCTCAGGCAAGGTCGTTAAACAACTAAAAAGCTAAAAAAAAAAACACAAAAGGGTTTTTAAAAGTGATATAAGACCAAACAGAGTTTGCAGCCCTGATCTCCTCGGGCAAGTTTCTCCAAAAATAAATTGGCTTTTTTCTTGATTTTAGTTATGAGTCTAGCTGCTGCATTTGGCATCATTTGGAGCGTAGTAATTGATTTCTGATTTACACTCGTTAGAAGACCAGTACATTAGTCCAACTTGCCCTGAGGAAATAAAAGCATGAATGATAGTTTGAGTGTCATTAAAACTCTGCATTGATCGTATCTTAGCTAAATTCATCATATGGAAGAAGCACGACTGCATTTTTCTAAAAAAGTGAAGTTACTGTCAAAAAGCACAGCAGGTCCCAGACATTTGATTTTAAAATAAGGGACACTACACTTTCAGAAGGCCCAGAAATATTCCGTACGCCCCTGGGTGTGAGTGCGTAGTAAATAAAGAGAGCAACAGGGACACAAGAGCACATTAGTGAACTGAACATATGGACATTCATTAACCTCGTTGGCAGTGGAGATTCTGACCAGTGTGTCCACCTGGTACAAGCCGCTACCATTTTCCTCCCTTGACACACTGTCGAAACGGACGGTGTTTGTATCCTCGTTGGTCAGAAGTTCAACATCGCTCCACATCGCCATGTCATGGAGCTAAAGTTAACCACATGGAGGAAATGTGGCATTTTATTTTTGATATACAAATGCTTCAATATGAGTCGTTTAAATTAAATACTATAAATTAGCCAGGCTAGCTAACATGATCTATCAATTCAGTTGCACATTAGCTTCACCTCAATGTTATGATAACGCTAATGATAGTAACGTAATTCAGACGAGAGTTACAAGACAAACAACATTTAACATTACCTGCTGATATCTATGGGTAATACCGGATTACACAGTAGATACAGTTGTAGTAAATCGCCCATCCACTGAAATAATCAGACAGTTACAACAACACTCAGAAGAACTCTTTAGAAATTGGCGGGTTGCTGTCGTTATATCCGGGTAACTCTCCCCTGAGTTTTGTCTAACAGATTCAACTTCTATGTCAGGCTCATGGATGCTACGTATAAACCATGCCTCTTTCGTTAGGATTGGCAGATGTAAACCCCAGCCACAGCCCACATTTTAATAGTATTGATCTGTAGTCTAAACATGACCATTTAATTGACACAGCTTGTTTGGGCTGTACACAGCCTTAGAGTAAGTGCTGCCTGACAGGCTAAATGTAGGGTTGAAAGACCATTGTAGTTTACAATGAGGGGCAGGCATTACAGGAATGTCCAGAGAGCCTTGTGGCGTTGCCAGGTTGGATACGTTTCGGTCGTTTTCGTTGTCTACTGCTGCATATACGGCAGTGGTTTAAAGGTGAGATCATTCGTCAATAGTTTAGAAGTATTTTCCGATGTTATAGATGTTTTAAATTAAATGCTATTTGCCGTGCCCCTTCGTTTTTGTTGTTGTTTTTTTAAACATTATTGATAACAGTCAAATTCATATAAACAAGTTCAAAAACAAAAAGAGGAAATTAAGTGTTTGTACAGGATTTCCACTCCGTGCTTTACTGGATATATTCTATGTAAAATTTGAAATACAGATTATTACATACAAATTACATTTTTTTTGTTAGTATAACAATTCTCAATTTTTCCAATTCAAGTCACCATAAATAGAAGACCTTCCCTGCTCGTGTTTGGTCCGCTCTATAAGGGTTCAATAATTTTGTTTGGATTTGCCGAAATTTAGGGGATGCAAGAGTTAAAACCTGGCAACCCAGATCAAATTAGCTCAGCTAGACAACGGCTGTATAGCAGCTAAGTACCTCTCCGTGTTCGTTTGCCCAGTCAACAAAACAGGCGTGTTACATAAACAGCTTCAGGATTATGTCGGTAAGTACCATTACATAACTATAATCAAAACACAAATAAATACAGGAACATCTAAATAATGTTAGTATAGGTTAACGATTCTATTCAGGAAATATTTTTTTTGTAAAGATGGCGGCTATCGTTGGTTAGCTTAGCCACCTAGCTAACGCTAAAAAATCCTTCTAATGGAAGTATGATTGGCGAACGTAGTGGGATTTAGCTAACGCAGATAGCATATCGGCTAACTGGCTTGTTTTCGTTTTAATGCCATATCCGTAACAATGTGGGTATACATTTTAGATAAAAAAGCATCGTCATGACTCAATAAATTCCACCAGATGTCGTATTTTGTATTAGTTTAGAGATTTACTACATTTAAACACTAGCAGCAGCTATTTAACATTGTGATGACCTGCGAGATGTATTTTATTTAGTGGACGATGGCGGTGCTATTGATAACACATTTCAAAGCGTTTTTCATCTGTATGCCTGCTAGCCACTGGCCCATTAACTTAAACATACTAAATTACTGGAACTTTACCACCTGACTGGACATGATTAAGTTAAACGAGTATATAAGGCTGATGCATGTATACTACAGGATGTACAGTGACTTGAAAAGTGCCAAACAAACACAACAAAAACACAATCTTCAATATAAAAAGAAAATTCCTATCATGCATATCGGAGAAAATGCATAAACAAATGGTTTAAACAATGTGTTTAACAAGATGGGATATTTATAGCACTGCAGGCCTTACTAAAACTGTTAACTTAACTCATTTGAAATCTCTGCTGACTAGTAGTCTTCAATAATATGCGAAAGGAGGAGTTACAATAAATAGTCTATAGTAAGACATATTCATTAAAAGTGTATTGGAATGAGTAGGAGACTTGAGTAAATGGGTTTCCTAGCTGTAACCATAATCTATTTAGGAAACAAATTGATATTATCAGTATTCTAAGCTCTATTTCAGCACTAGTAATTGGTAAACATAAAAATAAAAAAAAACATCTATTTGTATGTGCTAACCCATTCAGGATGCAGTGATATTATGGTGTGTGTGTGTGTGTGTGTGTGTGTGTGTGTGTGTGTGTGTGTGTGTGTGTGTATAATCTGCAATGGGAAGATTGAGCAAAATTGTGCAAGGACAACAGTACTAAAGACATTAAAGCACATGTCCTATATATGCCTTTTGCGGTGTATAGAACAAGGACATCCATGCTTTAGCACACTGGTTTAATGCTGACATGTTTTTATGTCTTATCCATTTTTTTCCCAGGGAAGTGACAATGATTCTGTTGACTTGACCAGAACAGGCTCCCCAGTTCATCACAGAAAAAAACACAGCATGGAGTCATCCAGGTCTCCCAGAAGTTCCAAACACCACCATTCACGGTCAAGGTCACGCTCCAGGGAACGAAAACGTTAGTATTCATTAACGGTACCCAGGCAGTGCTGAAAATGCCAGAACACATATGGCCATGATAGAAAATGTATTCTCATCAAATACTCTAATGAGATCCATCAGTTGAATTTGCGGAAAGATAAAAGCCGCCCCATGATTTAGCCACAAAAATAAACTGATCCTAATATTTGTAAGGTGACTGAGGTCTCTTCGCTAACATGTAGTTACTTTAGCATGTGACAGTATGATAACATATAACTACAATTATTGTTCAGATTTAATGTGTCGATAGAGTAGATTCCCCAACAGAAACTCCTGCAGAATCTTGTCCACTAACTGCATAAAATACTATATACAGTAGCTTTATTGTGTGTCTGTGCTCTTCTCAACCTCGTTTTGTTTGGCTATTTTTGACATGTATATTTGTCAGCTCTCTGTTTCCGCTGTTTTCAGGCGACAGAAAATACAGACGGAGTCGCAGCAGGAGTAAAGAGGTAATTAATACATTCATTTCTAGAAACGCATTTGATGTGATTTTGAAGGCCTTTTGTTGTATTCCTTGTTAGTTTTAGGTGAAGGTGAGTATGTTTTTATTAGGTTGAATATGTTACAATACTCAAAGTTAAGAACAAAAGAAATAGATGGAAATGGGCTCACTCGCATGGAAAGGGTCCTTTTTTACCCTCCCTATGTTGACATGTCTCAAAGGAAGCTTTCATCCTTGGATATCTGTCATTGTTTATTACCATATTAAATGGTGAAGAGTAGATTTTTTTTTTTTTTTTTTTTGTTAAATCCTGTGTGTAGATCACATGATAACATTTCTATAATAAATCATACTCAGCGTGCTAATGCACGAAGAGACTGAACAGAAGACCCTGCTGACATAGCAAAATAATATGTCTACTACTGGGACAGGTAACTATCTGCCATTCAAACTCCTATTTATCTCACACTATTGGTAGAAAAAAAAAAATTCTTGCATCGCTTTCAGCTAGGGATGGGCATAATTAATTTGAATAATCTTTAATTTAATCCAAACAGCGTTTTTTTTCATTGCTTATACAATTACACAGTATTTCCTGCCAGACTAATTTGTCTGTATAAAGAGTAACAACTTTTTCCCCCCTCTTTAATTATATGCCACATCATACTAATGAAGACCCATTCCAAACTGTGTTCCCATGACATACAGATGGTGTGACTCTTTTATAAGAGTTTGACATAAAATGGCTGAATGACTTCAAACTTGGCTAAAAATAAAATACATTACATTAAATACATTACAATACATTAAAATACAATACATGCATCGTTTTAATTTAAGAAGATAAACTGTGTTTTTTGTTTTTATATTAATTCTATCACCGGTGTTGTATGATTTGGATGCCATAAGTAAAGAAGCTCTAAAAAAGTACGTCGGATGCCCATCCCTAATTTCACCTTTCAGTGGTTTCAAGTTCAAAGCAATTTAGTGACATTGAATTGTCGTTGTTGCTGAACTGACGACTCACATTTAAATTTTTTCCTGGGAATCAGATCTTACGGTTTGCATGCACACTATTACACAATTTGATTCATTACATTTATTTAACCAACACTTTTATCCAAAGAGACTAACAATAATTGCATTCAAACATGTGGCTAAATAAAGTGCAAGAATTGTGCAGGTACATCAACGTCATCAAGTATGCTGATCTACTGCTACTTTTAGAGACGATGAGAGAAAGTGATTTTATTTTATGGACCAAGGTGCAGTTTGAACAGATGAGTTTTCAGTCTGTGACGGAATTCCTATATTTACATTGAATTTAGTGTAGTCACATTAGTCCATATTGGAGAAATACCCACACTGGCGATCATGTTCACAGAATGACATTCTGTATATGTTATGAAAGTGGATTTGAAATGACAAGGATTTTTTTCAACTTGTCAACATTTATTACATACCTTCTGCCCTAAGCCATGGTACTAACTCTTTTTGTTGCACTATTTTCCTGAAAGAGACAACTTCTTCTTAAAACAGGCACGAAAGAGGGACTCCGAGAAGCCATCAAAATCACACAGAAAAACAGACGAGCAGCAAGAGCCAGAGAGACTTTCAGCAGAGAATGGAGAGGAGAGATCCAGACGCAAAGACAGGAGGCCCTCCAAGGGCCGGAGCATGTCCAGGTCACACTCACGAGAGAGGTTAGTCTGGTCAATAAAAAGAAATATGTTCAGCAGGTCTTTTAACTTCATAATTCATTGTTGGCAAGGATCTGTTGTAGTTTCTGGATTAACAATGCATTGGCTAGAACTTTTTTTTTGATAACTGAAGCCTCACAAATAAACAAATGTATCATAATGTATTTTGTAGAAGTTCTCATTAAGTAGCACTCACCATTTTTGTATTTTTTGCTATGTATGGTAGCACCAGGATTCATGGCAGTCATTTCTTTCATTCTCGTTGATGGATCTTGTTGCTTTCAGGCGGCCTCACAGCAAAAGTAAGGACAAACGGCGATCACGTAGCCGGGACAGGAAGAAGAAGGCTAGGTCTCGCTCTGGTTCAAGGACCAAACACCGTCATCATAGCAGAAGTCGCAGTAAGAGCAGGTGAGCTTAATTCAACTGTCAGTATTTGTTTTCGAAATTTAAGTATTGATCTATTGTCCTGCATGCTTACCAGTTTACTTGTAATTAACAGTATGCTCATTGATTGTTTGTTTTTTTCCCACCAGGGAGCGAAAGAAAAGAAGTGAGAAAGTGCGCAGAAAGAGTCGAAGCAGGTCTGTTAATCCACCTGCCTTCCGGGGCCGAAACGCAGCTATGGATGCACAAGAGGCCCTGGCCAGAAGGCAAGGCAACAGCTTACAGGGCATTTACAATATAGATGGTTGGTCATCCTGTTCTGGCCAAATCCAAGCAATGGTAGAGGTGCTTAATGCATCTGTGTAATAGCAGCTACAAAGCCTCTTTTTTTAAAAATTATTAATAAACAGACATTGTCAACTTTTACTGCTCTACTAATGCCTGACATTTTAAGAAGATGATATGGCTAGCAGGCAAATCACAGATTAGGTAGCAATAATGGAACCAAACACACATAAACCATCAGCCACCGTTCATTCCTGAAGTTGTTCAGATGAAAGTTGTAGACCACGAGGGTTTGGCTATAATCTGACTTCTCAACCATGTTTTGCTTGCCGGAGCATTTTTGTTCATAAAACCTCATTGGTAGGGAAACAAAGGAAACATAAAATTGTGGTAGGTGGGGTGCACTTGTGGTCTAGGTATCTAAGACACTGACCATGTTATTTCATGTAGTCTGGCCGGGGACCTTTGTTGCATGTTATTCCTCCTTTCTCTCCCTTCATTTCCTTTCAAATCTGTACTGTCCCCTGTTAAAGGCAATAATGCAAACAACAAAATACATATGAAAAAGTCTGGGTGATGTCTCCAACATGTTGAGCTATGATTTTTTGCTTGCATGTCATATTTTCACTTTTAGTTACACAGAAGTTGGCTCATTAGGTTTTCAAACCACATTAGTTACAAGATCTCCTCTCTCTTTCTTTCCAGGCTGGAGAGAGCCAAGAAACTACAGGAGCAGAAGGAGAAGGAAATGTTGGAGCAGCAACAGCAGGAGATAGCTGCAGGTGAGAAGCGCTGATTGTGCAACATTTTAAGACCTTGAACATTTGAGTGATGATTCAGTTACTTAGCTTTGTTGTTCTGTGCATTTTGTTTCCAGTGGCTGCCCCTATCGCAGCAGCAGCTGCTGCTGCAGCGGTCACCTCAAACCCTGCCCTCAATGTGGCGGCCCTCCTGGCCTCTGGGACCCAGGTCACGCCCCAGATAGCCATGGCAGCGCAGATGGCAGCCCTTCAAGCAAAAACACTGGCAGAGACTGGAATTGCTGTGCCCAGCTACTATAACCCATCTGCTGTAAACCCCATGAAGTTTGCAGAGCAGGAGAAAAAGAGGAAGATGCTATGGCAGGGAAAGAAGGAGGGGGTAAGATTAGATTCAGCTGTTATTTCTTATTCACCAGTTCCATATCCTGCATTTCCGCCAGGCCCTTAAAAATATGTATACTAGAAAAGGATATATTGATGTACAATATTTGTATATACACCATTACATGACTCTTATCATTTCTGTTTTGTTTTTTTTAAGGACAAGTCTCAGACAGCCGAGTTGTGGGAAAAGCTCAACTTTGGAAACAAGAACCAAAATGTTAAATTCCGCAAACTAATGGGTATTAAAGTAAGTATTTGTCCTTTTACTTAAAGGCACAATGAGTAGGATTTGTCAGTTGTGGTTTGTAAACACAACATTCAAAGTCGGCCTCTGCTACACAGCTCAACGAAGGGCACGGTGCTCGCCGGTGAAAACCAACCCCAGATTCACGCTCCCTTCGGGACAAGCTTTGTCCTCTTGGCATTTCATCTCGCTTTATTTGCGTTTTTTCGGCTGTGTCCGCGTTTCGTAGCTTACTCTTGGGTGCAGGCTTAACATCTAATACATAGTCGTTACGCTCTTATAAAGGTTGACTTCCAGGAAACGTCCCGAACACGGCAACATAAGAACAAAAGAGAATCCAGGCCGAGGGCAGACAGCACCACACACTTCCAGTGGGTCATAAGTGATGATTGAAAGGGTTTATACATTGTTTTTAATGAAAATCCTACTCATTCTGCCTTGAACCAATTGGTATTTAATACTGCCGTTAAATCTTCAGTCCACCACTTTTAAGCTTTCTGAGCTTTCATTTTTCAGAGTTAAATTGAATTTGCTTTCTTTACAGGGAGAGGAAGAAGTCGAAGCCGCCAAACCGCTCAACGATGACGGCTTGAAGACTCTTCAAAAGCAGGAAGAGATGTTCAGGAACCTTGACGTTCAGTATGAGATGGCTCGGTCTCAGACGCACACCCAGAGGGGAATGGGCCTTGGCTTCTCCTCCTCTTTCTCACGTGGAATGGATTCTATCTAGTGCCAGACATTGGCAGTGTTTGCCACTCATGTGATCATATAGGACCACCAATTCATCGCTAGCCCTCAAGCTTGCATGGATGTTGCTCTGAATCTGTAATTTATTTATAGACAAACATCTCGCATATTGGAACATTATAATGTAAATAGCCAAATGCTGAGTTTGTCTCAGTCTTTATTAATCTGTACTGTAATCTTTGCAAAAGGATGCATCAGTTTGACTGGTTGATACTGGTTAAAATTAGAGATGTTATTTGTTTGAATAATGTGGTAGCTTTTTTTTTTTTTTTTTTACTCAAATATTTGTGATTGTTTGAACATAAACTGAATATAATGTGGTTAAAGTAAACAATGTTTACATCCATTTAGCGAAAAGGCATCTGAAGTCAATGTAGCATTATCAGAATCCCACATATTAATTTCTCCTGATCGGGAAAAACAAAACAGTGGGTTGTAATATATATTGTCTTCAGGATTGCCATAGATAGAGATGTGCTCGACGGGAGAAATCGCATATTTCATATGTTCTGAAATAAATTAGTTTTGTGTTGAATACGTTTTTTTTTTTTTTTTTTAATACATCAACTCACTTCATTTTATGTTGTGATATCTGCGTTTTTACATTCAGTGTTGGGGAGTAACATGTAACTGAGTTATGTAATTAAATAGCACAATTGTAATCAGTTTCTGAGAAAAAATGTAATTAATTAGTTACTAATTCAAATGTTAGTCATTACAACAGCAGAATATATTCATTTTGGTGAACACTGCCTGGCTCAAGTTTGTTTTTAGGACTTTTCAGCTTTATTTCCTAAACATGTTTGAAAAGTAATCAAATGTAATACGTTGCATTACTTTGATGAAATAGTTAAAATAACAAGGTAACTAGTCATTTGTAACCTATTACATTTCTATTGTAACCTTCCCAACACTGATTACATTTTGGTTTAAATTAACTTTGTGTTGCTAGGGGTTGGGCGTCAATGATAGAATTATAATATCAAAATATATTTTTTAACTTTATACAGCAATAAAAAAAAAAGGCAAAATCCTATGGAATTAAGTTGATGTCAAGTTAAATTGTTTTAGAACTGTGCGCTGCATCTTCACAACATGTCACTTGTTTTGTCAAACATAATTTGTGTGGAATCATTAATTTTGTAGAATAATAACATAAAATGATCATACCATGTCAACATGATTCCACTGAAGGTCAACAAACAATATCGATTTGTAATGCAGCTCTAGTTGTCACCAATCCTGATAGAAGTATGTGCAGCAAAAAATAGACAGAAAGTAGAAGAAATACAAACAATACAAAAATACACATTTATTGAAATATTGTAAATTGTTGCTTTTTGACGCCTTAATGGAAATCCACTCTTACTTACATATAAGACTGGAGTACAGCACATGAGCCACACCAGTGATGAGGTTGTGGTTGGCAAACTCGAGGATAAGGAGCAGGATCGGGAACTCGCTGTGTCTCTTCTCCACAGTGGACTCCTCGCTTAAGCCCATCCAGTGGAGCAGCAGAGTCTGCATGGCTTCTGGAAATAGCTCTGTGGCTAGTTCCTCAGCAGGTGGCAAGTCACTAATACGTTCAATATGCTGAACTTTAAAGCCCTCCACTTTCTGGCTGATGCTGCTGTTTGCTGCATGAAACTGTTGGCCGAGCCAACGTCCGATACCACAAAGCAGGGAACTTGAATACACACAGCCCCAGTCTTGGGCCTTTAGCAGGGCGAGCACAGTTTCTGTCACATCCTTTTCTTCTAGATTCCCATTTATGTATTTATCAATGTTCTCCAAAAGCAGCAAGATAGTGTCCAGCTGCTCTGTGTAGCCGTGAGTCTGGGAGGAGAGTTTGTCATCCAAACTGTGCAATTTCTGTCTTACTGTCGAAACAACTAGTTGGCTGTGTTCAGTTTGCAAGCTCTGCTTGGGAAAAGAACAATAATCGTGATCTGCTGATGCGTCACCCGTGTCACTGCCATATACATCCACAGATTCCCTGCCAACCTGGCAATGCTGAGGTTGTGACATTTGAATTTCATTCGTTGATTCTGTATCATGCAGGCTGCTGGATAGTGCAAAGTCGAGCTGCACGCTGAGGCTGTAACTCATTTTCAGAGGGCTGTCATTGATCTGTGATTTCCAAACATCCTACAAAGGAAAGACAGTAATATATCAAAAGATATGTCGAAGATATATCATGTAAAGACACACAATGTTAACTGTACTGCACCTGGAAGTTCTCTAGCACAGCAAGCTGCTCTTGCTTACTGTACATCTCAAAGGCTACTCGAAAAAGTCCTTGAACGCTGTAGAACCAGAGGCTGTTGTTTGCAGTAGATACCTTCAACCCATGGAACCTGAAAGCTGCAACAGGAAGACAACATCGTCAAGTGTTGTGTATACGCGTGTGCATTGGTGTAGGCAAAGTCATCGTTATGTCTCTGTGCTACTAATTTCTCCCGTGTATTAATTTTACCTGAGGAAAAATGTATTTTTGTTGCGAATCCTTTCTTGGCAAACTTGGCGTGGTATCTGGGATGGTTCTCTGTGCGGATGTCTGTGTTGGAGAAGAGATCAGCGCCTAAATAGAGAGGAACCATCGGACTCTGAAACAGATACAGAGATGATACACATGAACCCACCTCCGTAGCATGTCTTCCATTGAGATAAGGACATAAATTGTGAAATAACAATAATAACATTTATTTCTATAACGCCTTTCAAAACTAGACTTACTTGCTTTATAAAAACCAAGGGTGGAAGAAGTACGCAGATATTTTACTGAAGTTAAAGTAGTAATACCACAGTGTAAAAATACTCTTTTGAAAGTAAAAGTCCTGCATTCGAAATCCTACTCAAGTAAAAGTAAATAAGTATTAGAGTACCAAAAGTAAAAGTACTCATTATACAGAATGACCCATTTCAGAATAATATATAAAATATTACTGTATTATAATTATTGATGCGTGAACGTGTACATCACTTTAATGTTAAAGCTGTTAAAAGCTTTACCTATAATCACATATTGGAATTTATTAGCTGTTTTTATATTTAATAATATATCTGCAAAGTATCTAGTAACTAAAGCTTTATAGATAAATGTAGTGCAGTAAACGTACAATAATTTCCTCCAAGACGTAGTGGAGTAGAATTATAAAGCATAATATATGCTTATATATATATATATATATATATATAGTATAAGGCTACAGAACTTGAGTTCATGTTCCACCTCTGCAAAACACAACACAATACAATGTAGGTGCTAAAAGACAGCGAATCATTGAGAAATAAAACAAAACATTTAAAAGAACATACAACTCATACACAGAAAATATAAAATATGTTTTAAAAAAAAAAAAAAAAAAACAGGGATTTCAAGAAGTGGTCAAACATAGATAGAAAAAACACAAAATGCAAAAAAAAAAAAAAAAAAAAAAAAAAAAACAATTTAAAATCATACAAATGGCAGCCTGTACAGGTGAGTTTAAAGAAAGCTTTTAAACTGATAGGGGGAGTTTGTTCCACAGCGTTGGAGCTAAAATAGTAAACGGATTTTGTAAATAAAAAGAAGCTCTAAAGTTAGTTTGTGTAAATTGGATTCATGTTAATGACACTACAAAAGAAGATGATGATAGCCGATATAGCATCCTCTAGCTGGTTTCAAGGGTAACATCTGATAACAAAAACAAAGCTCGCATTAGACAGCAGGCTGCAGTAACAGCTCACATATGTGTCCGTGAGTAGCACTCACTTTGTGGGGACACTGTGTCAGCCGGAACGATGTCAGGTTCACCAGCTGAATAAAGCGAAGTTTCCGTGAGCCGCCGTCACACTGCGGTAAAGTTAGGTGGATAGTTGGGCAACTCGACATTGCTGGAAGTATAATTAGACGTATCACTCAGTCACAATTGTCTCTTGTCCCTTAGAAAGACTGAGTTTTACCAGAATAGTGTAAACTAAAGTAAAGAAGTCAAGCGGCGGCAACAGCAACAAACAGAGACGACTAAACGGAACAGGAACAGAGAGTATTTAAAACCCTCACCGCTGTCTTACAGGACAAATTGGATTTCATTTTGGAAATAATGTAATAAATAAAAGCATATATTTATATAAACATGAAGAAGAAAAAATATGTATATTACAATAGATACAGTAGTGTAATTATATTAATAAAAATATTAATGCTGAAAAACAAGAATATTTAAAAAGAAATGTACAGTGTAATACACTAATAATGCCAAGGTGATGTGAGTATTGCACTGTTGAATAACTGCACAGGTAATATAAGTATAGTCCGTATGGCACAGTTTAGGTATACATATCTAAATATTTATTTTTATTAAGTTTAATACTTACTATTTATTGAACAAATTGCACATATCACACATTTTGACAATAAGAAACACAGTGCAAAATGTATACATTCAAACATGCCGGTGGCAACCGCAGAAAGTGAAAACAATAACTAAAAATAAATACATAAAATAGGAAAATAAATATTAAAGGAATATTTAAGGCACAATTTGTAATTGTATATTTACATACATACTTTACAGGCAACACATGCCCCAGTTTTTATGTATTTTTGTTGGTACGTGTTTTAATAGTCTCTGTAAAACAAACTTTCATGTGTATAAAATGTGGCTAGAATTATCAATAGATTGACGATGTATGCCTTTTCCTTACATGTTCTGTTATAGGTAAAGAATCAGAATAGAATAATGCTAAATATTTGTGCAAGATGTCCATAATAATTGTATGTGCTGTGTGGTCAACTTCATGATGCTTGGTTTATATGCAACCTATCCCTTGTTTTTATAAAAGCGGCCAAGACTTCCTGAGCATGATATTAACCAATAAATTCCATTATTTGTAAATGCATTCCTCATATAGAAGACAAATGCTTTTTCTGTAATTATATGGTGGAAAATTGTACTCTTACATTTGTTTATTTTATGTACATATTTCTGTCATGGAACTAAATCACCTTTATTGTTTCCCTTTTGTTTCTTACTCTTTGCCTATATTGTACTACATTCCCTAAAGATGTATTTTATAATTACAATATGTATTGTTAAAAAAAAATCAATAAAATATATATATTTAAAGTTGCTCCTTCGTGCACAACCTACAGATGTACACGTTAGAAAAGGTGTGAAGTTTGTTTAGTTTTACCCTTTTTGGATTTTCTGTCATCTGAAGAGCTCTTTAGAAGCCAGAGTTCCTTTACGTAGCCTGTAATACAACGCTGTGGGCTGAAAAACCCTGATCTTAAATCTGTCTACCACGTGACACACAGAGGACCAATGAATACGAAGAATAACTGCTTTCGCCTCTGAACCCGAATAATCCGTCCTGCACCACTGAGCTGCTAAAAATGGCTGAAGTTGATTTTGGCGACAGTGAGCTCTTTCAGCAGCTCGATGACTCCACACCGCCGCCGGTTCCGACGCATATTCGCTTCACAGATGATGAGGAAGTCCAGGAGGAAACGAGCCAGCTGCGGAGCAGACTGGAGGAGTGTGACGACTACATCCACAGACTCACCGAGGAGAATATCCTTGTGTCAGTGTGCTAGCACTGTGGATGTAGCACTAGCTAACGTCTGCTAACACCGTGAGCCTCCTGCCTGTAACCAAAACAACCTGAAATTGTACGCTAATGGCTAGTTTGTAGGATGTCTGTCTATTTCCTTAACTCGTAGATTACATAAAGGTTTAAGAAGAAAGCTGAATATCCTGACACGGCCAAGGTAATGGTTAGCTGACACTGGGTAATGCGCATAACAAATGAAACCAAACTGACCATAACCAACGGTCGTTTCCCTCTGACTTCACAGCGGCATCAAAGTTGAAGATGTCAACATCGACGGGCCAGCTCTTCAGATCCTTTATGCAAACAACATTATTTCTAAGTAAGCAGTCAAATGGCTTTATGTGCTCACCTGTGATTTGCATAGTAAGTTATGTCACGTCTGGGTTTGCTGTTAAACAGTGGTGGAAAAAGAAAAACGTGAGTAAATGAACGTAGTTACTTTACACCACTGCTGTCAAATTGGGGTTGTAACGGTAAAACTTTTTTTATTTAAACCATGTTTATGTAATTGGTAAAACATTTTGCTAACAGCTGTTTTTGGTTTATACATTATGGCTAATAAAATGAAATTACAGCATTTTCATTACCTCGCTGTGTCTCATTGCTAAACTGTTTACACAAAAACAACAATAAATGTCTCCCCTTTAGGCAGTGTCGTCAAGAAATTGAAGATTGCATCTGCAATTTGATTTTGAAGCACCAGAACCCGAGCAATGAAAAGAAAAACTCCATAATTCAAATGAAACCTCAGGTATTTACCAAGAACGTATTTTTATTGTGATTTAATATCAAAACTGTTATGAATTATTTTAAAACATTTTTTTCTATCATTTATTAAGAATTCAGCCTTTGCTATGGATGAAGATCTGCAGAAGTCCTCTCCCAGTACCATAAGAACAACAACTGAAGCCTTTAAAGTGAGTATTTACTGTTATTTTCAGTGGTTTGCATATTGCACAGTTTCATACCACATGGGAAAGAAGATTGGATGTTTTCAAATAGTCTAAATGCCATCTTAACATTTTCTTATGTTCCTTTCTTAGGTGGTTGGAAGTGTCTTATATTTCACTACATTCAGTGTTGATAAACTTGGACAGCCTCTGGTGAATGAAAACCCCCAGCTGACCGATGGATGGGAAGTTCCAACGTATCTTTAAAATGGATAAATTGAAATCGAAGTCTCGTCTGCCAGGTCATCTGTTTTGAACATGGGATCAGAATTTTCTCTTTCCAGTAAAGATGTCCAGATTTGAAATGTGGCGATCTATTTTAAAATATCAAGCATATAAGTGGGACTATTAAGGTGTCAATATAGAGAAGTTTGTCGCTTTGTTTTGTACAAACATAACATTTCCTGAATTGTTGCAAAGCTATCACCAGGTTTTCAACCAAGTCGTTGGCACAGATGGACAGGACATAGAAATGAAAGACAAAAGGTATGTCAGGTTATTAATAAAGCTTTATTTATTTTCCATCTTCTGATTATGACTTGTTTTGTTGCTGTGTGGTATATACCTGTATGATGAGCCCATCACTGATCTGTTCATTCTAGACCCAAATCAATGTGTTTCAACTGTGGCTCGTGTGGTCATCAGCTGAGAGACTGTCCCAAGGTAAGAACAAGCATTATTATGGTATGTGCTTGAACATAAGAGTTGGAACTTGATTTACTGCATTAAACATGTTTCCTTCCTAGCCTAAAGACATGGCTGCAATTAATGAGCGAAGAAAGGAGTTTAATCAGAACAGCAACCAGGGGATGCAGAGTACCCATCGATACCATGCTGATGAAGTGGAGGAACGGTTTGCTAAATACAAGCCTGGAGTCATGAGGTAGGATTGTTATTTTGCACACAACAGACACAAACATGTCGGGCCGCAACCAACGATTATTTTCTTTATCACTTATCGTTTGGTCTGTAAAATGTCAAATGTAGTGAAAAATGTCCATCCCAGTTTCTCAAAGTCCAAGATGATGTCTTTTTAAATGTCTTGTTTTGTCAGTCCAAAACCCAAAGATATTCAGTTTAATAGGATATGAAACGGAGACAAACACATGCATTAAGATACATACAGCATTTTTGCATTAAGAAAAATGTAATGATTATAAAAATAGTTGGCTTTTCTTTGTTTGTTGCAGCTCTACAAACATAATTTATTCACACGCTAAGTAAAAGTACACTTTGATCATTTAATGTTTTACACTGTGTTTTGCTTTTGGACAGTGAGGAGCTGTTGACAGCTCTGGGAATTGAAGCCAACACCATTCCTCCTCTAATTTATCGCATGAGGCAGCTGGGCTACCCACCAGGTTGGCTCAAAGAAGCAGAGATGGAGAACTCTGGCATAACGATGTATGATGGAAATGGTATGTTTTTAAATTACATTTAAACTTCACACTGATTTTCCCTTTGACTACTGCAAAACATAAGAATGTTATTGAGTTGTCGAAAGGTTGGGCTAATTCTGTTTTTTCTGTTTTCTAGTTTCAAATGATGGTAATATAAAAGACAATTCGCAGAACATCTCTTATGATGTTTCCAAACTGGTAGACTTCCCAGGTTTCAATGTACCTGCAGCACACACAATGAAAGATGTAAGTCCTACAATATAATCTTGTTCTTAAATATATCACTAGTTACATGCGAGTCCAGGTATCTGATTTTATATTTATATTTCAGTCATATTACTATGTTTTATTTATATCTTCAGTTTTTCTCATGAATCGGAGAGGAAAAAAATGGAAATCCATGCATTATTCTTTGTTGATGCGATTACATCCACATTTGTTCAACAATACTTGAATATATTTGCATTTTAATCATATCATTCTTATTATTTAATTGATAATTGATTTATGCAAATACTGTAGTATGGAGTCAATTTGAGCTTTATTTGTGTATTAATCATTCTGTCTATTAATAAAGTCAAAAATATATGTGCTTTTTAGTGGCAGGACATTTTTACAGAATTTGCTCATCATATTTTTCTGATCTCCAGGAGTTCATGCAGTATGGTTCCATTCCAATGCAGACCAACCACATGAAGCCAAACTATGCCGCTTACCTGTCCAACAACTTCCCCATGGTAATTATCTTAAAGTCCCGCAAGTGGTTACTATTTGTCAGATCTGTACTCATTGTCCATGATACCACTGTACACACGTTTTTAATAGAAGCTATTGGGTTACTATAATATTACAGATTGTAAGAAATGTTAAAGTTATATTTTATCCACATAGTAGATATTGCAGTGTTTCTTTGTTTTTTTTGTCGCTTTTGAACCATTAATTGAGCTCCTCTCGATCTTGATACTTGAACATGAGAGTAGAGTACAGGTAGATGTGCTACATTTTTGTAAGGTGACCAAATATGAAATCAAATCACTTTGTTTGTCCCCATCCTCACTGCTCATGGTTATTCATTCATAACATCATGGACATGTCAGTGTTTGCATCCTTATCATCCAATCCGAGGAAATGAAACAAATACCCATAGGAAATATTATAAATACAAGTAATTATAAAACAACCATACAAGATAAATACAAAGAATAATATATTCCGCAAAAACAGGATAAGAACATTAGTAATACAAATGCCTGCTCTAGACAACAGTCCATGCTGTTTGCATGCAGTGGATGCTTATTCTTCTCTCTCATTCCAGCCTCCACTTTTACACTTTGCATCAATTAACTGGCACGGATGGAGAGCGGATGTGTGATAACTGTGCCTTTGGGAAGAGCCCTTAAATATTGTTATTCTCCCTTGCCAACAGCCTGGTGCCACCTGCAACAAGAGACGGCATGAATCGGAGTCCTCTCCCCAGCAAAGGAAGAAGACGAGGCCCAGTCCTGATCAGAACTCTAATCGGGGCTCGGACATGGATATTGACTCAGGTAACTGTTCATCTCAGTCACTTTTTAAATGTGCTTCACAACTTACTTGAGCACAAAGTTATCTAACTAAAAAGGTAGGACTGTCTGTCTGTATGCTCACATGCACAGACCCACGCCTGGCTAATTCATTAGGTACATCAGGCCACTTTAATGCAAAGATCTAATCGGCCAATCACCTGGTAGCAACACAATGCATAGATCTGCTGAAGTTCAAACCAAGCATCAGAATGGTAAAGAAAGGGGATATAAGTGACTTTGAAAGTGATATGTTTGTTGCTGCCAGACTTGCTAGTTTGAGTTTTTTTTAGAAACTGCTGCTCTACTGGGATTTTCACACACAACCAACTCTAGGGTTTACAGAGAATGGTCCAAAAAAAAAAAAGAAATCCAGTGAGCGGTAGTTTTCTGGGCAGTAATGCCTTGTGTGTTAAAGCTAGATGAGTCAAAAACTGCAGGAGTAATCTTGTACTTTTTTTGATCTTAATCTCGATATCCAATCTTTCGTTCCTATGACTTGATAAAATACTGCTTTTTACAATGTTGCCATGTTGTGAAAAGCAGGTCTTCTGTTTTTTATTCATAGCTGAAATGCAGAATAATACACAGTAATACTTGAATAAGCTGCCTTTTTGTTAGGCAGAACCATTACTTTCTAATCTTTGCGTGTCTTCCCCCAGACCCAGGAACACCTTATTGTCATGACCAAGGGGACTTCCAGTTCCAACCTCCGCTGCCCCCTGGCTCCTCTTTCTTCAGTTCTCCTCCTCCTTTACCCCAGGGCACTCCTCCAGCCACACCCACTCCCCCACCTCTCCCTAAGGGTACACCTCCTCCCACACCCCCCAACGGCTCCCCAGCTCTGCGGGGGCGTAACTGGGTAGTAGTTGATGAGACTGTAGGGGGAACGGAGGATGAATTGTCATTGGAGGAACTGGAGGAGCAGCAGAGGCTGATTTGGGCCGCTCTAGAAAATGCTGACACTGCCACTAATAGCGACCCTGAGACAGCTGCAGCGGTAACACCTGTACCCAGTTCACCAAGTGTGTCCACGCCTGCACATGTCGACACAGAAACGGAGGAGGTTGAAGAAACGATGGACACAACGAGACCTGCAGAAACTTGCCATAGCAGTGAAAATCGAAGGGAACCGGGGGCTCAAGAGATTCAGACTCCGAGCACTGAACCAGTCAAAGCTCAAGACAAAAGCCTGCAGAATCCTGGTCCAATTAAATCCCATGATGACAGCCCGCAGAGCCCTGATCCAATCAAATGCCTGGAAGACAACCCCCAGATTCCTGATCCAGATTTCTCTAATGGGGGGGCTGGAGATTGTGCTTCTCCTACCCGCCATGATGAGAAGATAACAGCTGTTCCTCATCGGAGCAAATTTGCAGCTGGCATCGTTCCATTTGAAGATACACCGGAGTTCACTGAAGTTGCTGAGGCCACAGGGACATACCTCCGGATCAGAGACTTGCTTAAAAGTTCCCCTCGAAGTTTGGCCAAGAAAAAATAAATGTACTGTCTTCATTTGGAACACAAGGATATTTTTTTAAACAAAAATTTTTTTTTTTTCATCTTTATGACCATCCTATCAAGCATGTTTTTTAGCTGTTCATTATTTTGTACCAAGTTGAATGTCTATGCTGTGTATATACATTTGATCTGTAAACATACGAGGGAGGGGCATTAAGGGATGCTGCAACAGCAATAGTTTGTAGGTATTGACCAATTCGTTTTTTGTAGCAGTTCTTATTCATGCTGTTAATTTTATTGTAAAATTTGTAAAATGGTAATTTCCTGACCTGTATTAATTTTAATATGATGTTTAAATGGTTGTTTCTATTTTTGTCCCACTTGAATTGCTCTAGAATCATTAAGTAAACAGGCTTTCACTTCCTTCAGTGCTTTATTTCTGCTGGCTGCCAGGGCTAGATGTGGGTTTGATTTAATGCTGGATCTTGACAGCACAGATGGCCCAATATGTGAGCTAACAGTATAGTTGATTGTTAGCCATCTTTTAGCAGAACAAGTTGGCCCTCTGTTACCATAATCGGCTCACTTGCTGATTTTGCTGCACATTGCAAATAAAATTGCATTTAATTGGAAGTGCACCACAACAATTAGCATTTCTTCCTGTATGACATTAGGAAGCTTGGTCTACATTTTGTCTTTTTTATTAATTCATCAAATACATTCATATCACAGCTAAAATAAAGTTCAATCTCCCCTTTCATATTGATGTGCCAGCATTTTTCTTCTTTTGGCATAAATTAGGAAAAAAATACTATTGTTATACATTCAGGAGGGCTCTAAATATAATTAATTTTGGAGCATGGACATTTGTATTTCTAATAATTGCCAGAGGGGGATGAAGTACTCGGATCCTTAAGTACAACTCAAGTAAAACTAGTAATGCTAAGAGTAGAAATACTCTGTTACAAGCAAAAGTCCTGCATTAAAAAATTATACTTAAGTAAAAGTACAAAAGCATCAAAATATACTTAAAAGTAAAAATACCCATTCTGTGCAATGTCCTATTTCAGAATAATATATATTGTATTAGATTTAATTATTGATGCATTAATGTGTTTATCACTTTAATGTTGCCGCTGGTAAAGCAGGATCTTGTTTTTTTTTAACTATATATACTTGAGTAGCTTGTAAATTTCACCAAGGAATCAAAGTTGATCTTAACCTATAATATATGATAAATGATTTATTGATTATATTTTGTAATATTCTGAATATGAATCTTCAAACAAACTAAAGCTGTCATAAATGTAGTAAAATGTATTTCCCTCTGAGATGTGGTGGAGTAGAAGTTTAAAGAAGCAGAAAATGGAAATACTTAAGTGAAGTAAAGGTACCTCAATATTGTACTTAAATACTTGTAATACTCAATTAAGTACTTGAATAAATGTACTTAGTTACTGTCCACCACCCATAATTTCACATCTGCAATTGAGAATATTTATTTTATTTATAGCAGAAATATTGCATTACTGCTTCAAAGTTAAGGGAATTTCCCAACATAGTGAATGTTATGTCAATTGTGTGTTTCTATGAGTGTTCAGTGTATGTTATAAACTCTTAGTACATACAGACAATGAGTTTCCCACATGCATACTAAATACTCACATACACCTACATACAGTACATACTTATGTAAATATACATGCATACTCGTGTGTCTGTGTGTTGAACCTCTGAGAATGTCAAGAGAAGGACAGTTATTCAACACAATGCAAATTCATGTGAAACTGATGGTGTCTACACTCAAAGCTATTTCATTGCATCAAAATGAAGACATTTAAGTCATATCTTAGAATTTAGAATTGTTGTTGTTGCTGAAATGTTACTATATTTGCACAATTCCAACATTTATGATACAATTCAGATGTGATCTTAAAATTCATAATTTGGAATATCCTCAGAAAAGTCTTGAGTTTTATCAAGCATGGGTTTCACAGTATAATCCTAAACGTTGACATAACGTTGTATGGGGTTAATTGTTCTACTTGCACATTTAATTTTGTGAGAAACTTTCTTTAGAAAATGACTCAAAATTAGACTTAGTATCTCAAACTGATTTAAAATCTCAAAATAATGAGAACTTTTTGAAATAATGACTTAGTATAACAGAATAATAAGACACTTTGTAAAAAAAAAAAAAAAAATTTAAATTGTATTTTTATTTATTTTATTTTATTATTTTTATTTTTTTCTTATTTTTAAGATACTAAATTATTATTTGTAGGTGCTATGTCATTATTTCAAGGAAGTTTTAAAAAAGGATTTGTTTCATCAAAAGACTAAGTTTTCACCTATATTTTTTTTCTTTTACTTGCTTCATAGTATTAACAATAAAGTTTTTTTTAACTGGAAATTGTTTAGCTTTCTCGGAAAAGAGGAAGTGTTCCATCTTACTGAACATATCATCTCTGGGCGGCACCGTCCTACCGTTGACGTTCCCCTCGGCCGTTGGACAGACAGCTCGTCGTACGTTGGGCTGTGTGTGTCTGATCCCAGCAGTCGTCGTGGTTCTCTACTTAGCCTGCTAGCTGTGTATTTCCTGAGAAGACGTAGGCTGCACAGGAACATAACAGGTCAGTATTAGCTAACTCCGACGAGGTCATCTAAACCATAAACCCGCGTGTCCTTTTGCTGCCGATAAACCAGGAAACTGAACTCGGAGTGAAAGTTGTCCAGGTTACGTTAACGTTAGTGTTACTTGAGGTGTTAGTTTAGCTAGCTAACCTAGCTAACGAGCCCTGCTTCTCTTGGTCCCGACCACCGGTTCGGGCCTCACAGCTAACGTTACTTAGCAACTAATCACGTATAGTGTTACCGTGATTACAGACTGGGATTCATTAAAGCCGGATATGTGACAGTACAGTCAAAGGACTGCTGATAACAACATTATACGTCAAGGTATCTTAACAGGTGAACTAACGTTAATCTGTTGCGAATGCTGACTCTAAACTTGTAGCAGCAGTGTGCCCTACTGGAGCTCCCGTGACATTGCGGAGACTTTAGGACTTGTGGAATTTGCTTCAGTCGCAATGCTTACCACGGTGGTCGGGTTATTCCGATGTTATGAACATGTGCAAGTTACCTGTATAACTTATGATAAACCGGATGTATGCCTCACCCGAGACGTCGATTTAGCTAACAAGGTAAGTTAGCTAGCTGCTATGGTAATACATTTACAGGCTTCACTCTTACCAGATGTGCCACCTCATCGACAGCTCTCAATCCGTTTGCTACTGATAGAGGTTACAAGGCGAGGCGCGTTCTGAGGCAAACTCATTTACTTAACTGCACAGGTACACTGTAAAATGTCAGTGAAGCAACTGTGTAATAGAAGAATCAATGCATTTGACAGTTTAAAGGTTTAAAGGTGTGACTTGTGTATGTATGATCAATCTTTTCTGTTTCACACAAAAGGCAAGTTTAACTTGTTTGGACTGGTTGACAAGATTACAGCTTTTATGGGGTGTAGTCTTGGGAAGTGAAGGCAATACCACTTGTAACTTTAAAATGCCGGTAATTTGCTACTCATTAACTTCTTCATGTGGTATTTGAACTCATGATATATGAGAGAATGGCAAACGTTGGTTGGCTGAAGTCAGATAAAAAAGATATGCATCATATTAGTTGCCTGCAGGAGTAGAAACCATTTTGCATTATTTTAAATACATTTTATTTAATACAAACACTATAGCTGCTCTAGTGGAAGAGGCTCTATTATTTCTGGAAAGTCTGAATTTAACATTGGGGCCGTAGTGGAAACTTTGACTACCCAACCATATATTTTTATTATGTCAGGTCTCAGTTATGTCTGGGCACAATTGCAAGTGTTGAGATAGATATATATATATAGATATATATATATATATTAGTAGCTGCAAGGTAGGTTGTTAATGTCTTCTTGTTGACAATGAGGGTTGTTAACTTGAAAACAGGTGGATCTGTATTCGCAGACGCAGAGGACGCAGGATGCCTCTTGCTCTTATTCTGTGCTCATGTCCTGTTAGTACTTTTCTACACCTTCCTCTGTCAGTGCTAGCAGGGGCCTACACAATCATCCCAGCAGATGTTTCCTCAAAAAGGAAGAACCAGAGCTCGTTTTGGCCTTGTGATGACAAAAGCAAGAGTGTAGGAGGCTTAAATCATTGAATACACACCTCTGAAGATGTAAAGTCGTACTAAGCTGCTGTGATGGTAGACTAAGACAAGTCAGTCAATGCTGGACCTGCTGTAAAAACATTCTTAGGAAACCTATTTGTACTTGGTTCAATATTGTTGATGTCAATGGCTAATATTAGCATACTGAAAAACAATGTGGAATGAAAGCCCCCTGGCTTGTGTAACCAGTGACATCTTCCCATCAGTTAACACATACTTGGGAGTCTGAACTGGATGGATAGTTTCTACTGTTGTTACAAAACAGTCAAGCAGATTCAGTTAACGTCTATATCTTAAGTGGTTTCGCACTCCTGGAACGTGGAAGTTGATTATATCTATGCAGTCATTTTGAGAAGTACAGTAGATCTCAGTTCTGTTTTACAGACTTGCATCTACCCATTTCTATTTTTGAATTTACATCATAAAAAAATGTTCCAGACTACATGGAGTTTGGGAGTAGCTTAGTTCTAAATACGTTTCAACATTTTTACTTTTTAATACATCGTTATAATATTTTCCTTTTTTTAACATCCTCACAACATTGGCATTTGGCTTTTTTCCTAGCTGCAGATTAGAGTGAGAGTCAGTGGCAAAAGATTAACATTACTGTAGTGGGAAATTCTCCAGACTAAGTGGATCATATTCAGTTGACTGCTTCAGTTCACCAATCAGAGCTGAAACATCCTCTGTTAAAGACACGCCTGGTGATGTTCTACTAAGACATCGTAATGCTTATATTGTTTTTACAAAAGCTTGTCATATTCCAAAGGCTCATGGGTCAATCTGACTGGATATTTATAAAATTGGTTTTATTTTAGAGTTGGAATTTCCCTTTTTAGTTTTTGTGCAAAATGAATTATTAAAGATTTAGATTGTCCCATAGACTTTAAATTTTTTTAGTGTGACTTTAATTTCCACCATGCAGTGTTCAGCCATTGAAATGCTGTCTTTCTCTGGCCTCCTGTTGACCTGAGGGCACTCATCAGTATCATTCAAAGGCACAGTGGGAGAAAACTGGAACGCTGCATTTGAATTGGGTCACTGCCTTCTGAAGGCCACCCTTTAGTTTCTGCTGAGAAATGTCTAGGAGACTGTGGGACAGCGTGTCTTCGGTGAACCTACATACTGTAGCTCTTAGGCCCTTTCAGGAATTAAACAGTGTCACACAAACATACGTTTCAAGTTCTATATTACATTGCTACCCCTTGTGAGATCAAGT
The DNA here is from genome assembly GCA_943590825.1 of Bovichtus diacanthus. Taxonomy (NCBI): domain Eukaryota; kingdom Metazoa; phylum Chordata; class Actinopteri; order Perciformes; family Bovichtidae; genus Bovichtus; species Bovichtus diacanthus. The sequence goes on along the minus strand of CALSBV010010907.1, from coordinate 219,526 downwards.
GTCTTTGCTGACTTAAAACTGATTCAAAATTACATTTTTATCTGATTTTCTTTTCGGAGGTGAGGTGAGAAGGCACTGGGTTTGTTGATTTGATATTTTATCGGTGTATTTCACTGTAAAGGAACTTTTTTAAGTGTCTTCCGATAATAAGCACCCTTTTAGAAAATTCTAAACCGTTTTGTTACTCTGCCCCAGGATCCTTCACTCGTTTGAAATCAATGATTAGGAAAATGACGGAGAATAATGAAACCATTTTCCTTCCCATTATCCGAGCCATTTAATATATTTGACATACATGGCCTGTAGTAATATTCGGGATAAATAAAAGCACTGATGGAGCTGGACAGGCACGCAGTGTGCAACAGAAAATGATTCAGTTAACAATTATATACACTCACCCTTATTAGTACAAAAAATAAGCTCTCTGTTCTCACGCGTAAGGCGCTAAAGCAAATTCCAAGTCAAGAATTTACACAAACCCTGATCTCTAAATCTATCCAAAAGAGATGCTGTTGTAGAACAGGCAGGTGAACAGCACATTGAATTCAATAACTAAATGCAGTAATATTGAAAATCCTTTGGTAACAATATTTTATGCATATTTTCCTGACATACCTCAATTTATTTCTTTGTTAATGGCATACTTTTTAACTAAATATAAGGTTGTAATATGGCGTCATCCTAGAGGCATATACACAGTCCCGTAATTGTTAGGTCAGGGTTTTGACAAACAAGCTCATCATTGCTTAAGGAATGTTTGTGGTGTGTAGTTTTATTTGACTGATTGTGGTCACACAATCAAGCATCCGACTTGGTGTCCTAGACTGTATGTGCACCTGCTGTCTGCAGAGATCATCACACCAACACCTCCACTATAGAAATAGACTGAGATGCTACGGATCTGACAGTAGGTTGGCCTGACACTTCAGTATCACGTCAGTATTTTGTCAGTAGTTTTGCCAGTAGTTTTACTCTTGTTTGATTTCATTAATTAAGGCAATAGGACTATACAAATCCGTCGCAATGCCACACTGAGTCATGTTGTCAAACTACTAACAACAGGGGGACCATACATTCAGACATTTTCTGTGGTGAGGTAATCTGACAAACAGGATAATCTGCTGCTGATGGTGGTCTTGTTTCTACAGTTATCCTGTTTTAGGAAAAGCTGCCAACCAGACTTACATGATTTTATATGCCAGAATGATGGATTGAGTGAGAGACTGTTTGGGGTACTGCATGTATTGAGGTTAAGGTCACAGATGATGAGCTATTCAGAAGTTCATGATGGCATAACATAGACTGCATGTCGGCTGGCCTTTGACAGGGTATTTTTAGGTCTTAACTGTGACGTGGTGTGTGCTGGGCAGCTTGTTGTCATAACAGAAACAGAATGCCTCCATTAACAGAGCACCAAAAACAAAGTTCATGAACAGGCCTTCAAGGCATATCTGTAAATCTTATTTCATATATCTCCAAATGAAATTATTGCTATACCCACAGCAGAGGCAGGAAATGTCAGGAAGTAATACATTTGCCTAAATGGTTAATTAACTTGATGAAGTCAAGTAATATGTCTTTTTTCTTTTTTTTTTCTTTCTTCCAAACAGGGTCCTTTTCATGATCAGCGCTTTTTCTCCCTCCTCCCTTATCCTGTTTTTTCTTTTTGTTCAACATTTTTTTGTGTTCGTCTTTATTTTTTGTTTAAGTCATTTTTTGGTGAAGAGAAACAGTTGTCATCACAGAGCGGCAACCTGTTTTTTTTGATGGTCGGGGGTCAGTCTGTACCCACCAACGGACACAAGCCTTTTGGGTGTAACGTATCACAGGAAGAAACATGAGCAAGCCCAGTGGGATCAAAGGGCCCAGCAAGATAGCCAGACCACCTGGGACAGCAGCCCCCAAGACCAACCCCAGCACAGGTAACAATCTTCCCATTGGCAGCTTCTACAAACCTAGCCAGGGCTTGATTGTGTGATTTTTCCCATTCTAATAGGGCTTGTGATTGTGACATTATCTCTCCATACATTTTGGTAGACCTGTTTTACATTGTGCTTGGTCCTAGTTTATATCATGAAACACCTCAGTATGTAGCATCTTGTAGCTAAACAGAGTTTGTATGGGTTTATGCAGTCTTTTTGCAAGGAACAGCTAAACAATGTGTTTTTTATTTTATTTGGCTGGATAGAACTGAAAGAAAAAACATGAGACACTCACCAGCTATTTTATCAAGGCATCACAGATTTTACATTAACATCTTGCCAAAAGTAATAATTCATATAAGAATAGTGTTTGAAATATTTAGCCTAGATCTCTCTTGCTACAGTAGTATTATTGTCACTGTAGAATAATTTGTTTTGAAGACCATGACAATTGGAAGTCATGTATAAATGTTGGTTTACTATACCTTTTTTAAGATGGTAAGGAAACACAGTTAGGCAGAGGTGGGATTAAACTTGCATAGTATAATCTAGACATCAAATCACATGATATTGCAATGTTTTGCACTGCATTTGTGACATTTGTCTGTCTCACACAAGTCAATTATGCAATGGATTTTTATGACCCACAGTTCTCTTTCTCCCTCCTTTTTTATTCTTCAGCGGGAGTTAAAGTTGCTGCGGCCGACAAATCAGCTGCAGATGCCAGTGGAGAAGAGAGCGCTGGGGAGAGCTTTCAGATTGGGGAGCGAGTATGGGTTAATGGGAATAAACCAGGCTACATACAGTTTTTGGGAGACGCACAGTTTGCCCCAGGACAGTGGGCAGGGATTGTTCTAGATGAGCCAATCGGGAAGAATGATGGTTCAGTGGCAGGGGTGCGCTACTTCCAGTGTGAAGCCCTGCGAGGAATATTTACCCGCCCATCCAAGTTGTCTCGCACAGAGGGGGAGGCTAATGGAACTCAGACAGCACCCCCCTCCCGCGCTGCATCACCCACACCTTCAGTTGGCAGCGTGGCCTCACACACACCCGCCACAAAATCAACATTACCCTCAACTACCACAGCAACTAAGAAGGCCTCCTCCCCTACGCCTGCTGCGTCAGCAACACCACCCTCCAACCTCGTACGCACAAACAGTGAATCTATCTCCAACCTCTCAGAGACTGGATCAGTCAAGAAAGGGGAAAGGGAACTGAAGATGGGTGACCGAGTATTGGTAAAGTTTGTTACATTATCTTACAGAAATCTTTCTTTTTCTTTTCTAGATATTCTAGCATATGACTAACGGAACACTCCTTTTCTACAATGTAGTAATCTCAGTTAAATGAACACATAAAACATGGTCTCTTCCACTTCATGTCACCAAATGTCCAACGCTGTTGAGTGCAGTCACCACCTGTGTGCAGTCCTGTATGTGCACCATGCATTTAAATCATTGAAAGGACATTTTTCTTTTGGGTTGGCATTTTGGCCTCATTTGGTTCAAAGCTGGTACATGTTTCTGTTGCTTTGATGGGATTATCTCACTCAGGGTTTATTACCAGGCAAAGCTGATTGCTTTAGGCCTCTTTTATCTGTTGAGGAGATTAAATGTAGACTAATGTTTAGTGTTTTTCTTCTCAGGTTGGTGGTACAAAGGCAGGAGTGGTACGTTTCCTTGGAGAAACAGATTTTGCCAAAGGCGAGTGGTGTGGTGTGGAATTGGATGAGCCCTTAGGAAAGAATGACGGGGCAGTGGCAGGCACAAGGTACAAAAGCCACTGGATCTGTAAATAATTTGAAGAAAAGTTGTCATACTTGTTAACCACATGTTTACTATGACTTCCATTATCATGATTGTATTCCAATATTTGTCTCTAGATATTTTCAGTGCCAACCAAAGTATGGCTTATTTGCTCCAGTGCACAAAGTCACACGCATTGGCTTCCCTTCCACCACGCCAGCCAAAGCAAAAACAACGGTTCGGAAAGTAGTGGCCACACCATCAGGGCTAAAGCGAAGCCCTAGTGCCTCCTCCATCAGTACCATGAGCTCCGTGGCATCCTCTGTCAGCGCCAAGCCCAGCCGCACAGGCCTGGTGAGATAGGACACACTTCTCATCCGTTTTTTTTTTTTTTAATGCTGTGTTTACTCACAAGTCTGACGTTGCTTGTATTCTGTCTTTCCATAGCTAACAGAGACATCATCACGGTATAATCGTAAGATTTCCGGCACCACAGCCCTGCAGGAGGCGCTGAAGGAGAAGCAGCAGCATATTGAGCAGCTTATGGCTGAGAGGGACACGGAGAGAGCTGAAGTCGCCAAGGCCACTGGCCATGTTGGAGAGATGGAGCAAGAAATTGGCCTGCTCAGGGACGATCGGGAGGAGGTCAGCTCACCCAGTGGTTCAGTAATAACACTCTGCATGAACCTCCTGTTGATAACAAATGACTCTGAGGAATAGAATTGCCTTGACATCTTCATTTTCTTTGGTCTGTTGAAGATGGAGACCAAGATGGATCAGTTACGGACCTTGGTAGAAGCTGCAGACAAAGACAAAGTCGAGCTGGTGAATCAGCTGGAGGAGGAGCGTAGGTAAGGATTCCCAAGTGAGACTAGTCAAAGACACACAGTCACCCATGACAGTATGTCAGTATCTATTTCTTTTTTGTTTTTCATTTTATGGGTTCAGTTTGTTGAGAGAGAAAATGAACGACGGCTAAGATCATAATGCTGTTATACTACTGCGGTCTTATAACGTCCTGAAGAAAGAGCTGTACCTGAGTTTGCTTAACCGTGCTCTTGATCATTGCTTCTCAATATGTTATAGGTTGTAAGTTCCCCAGGTTGACGCGACAAAAAAAAAAAAAAGCTCCAGAAAGATAATTTTTCCCTGTTGAATAGGAAAGTGGAGGACCTTCAGTTCCGCGTAGAGGAAGCTTGCATTACCAAAGGCGACCTGGAGGTAAATGCACAACACAAATCCACACCATTGCAACTAACACACTTTATTGAATTTGTGTTGGAAAGACAAAACATTGATAATATTAAATCAGACTGCGCATCACTTATAGATATTTTTATTAAATACAAAAGTGGATGTTTAACTCAACATTTGTCTCACTGATTTTAAATCTAAATTTAGATATTAAGTCAGAAGCAGCAGGTGCTCCAATCACCCAGCATCCTGGTTCCAACTCAGGATTTCAGTTCACATAAACCTTGCTCTATATCCATTACAATAAAGTGATTTCAATTTTTCTTTTACTGTACATCAGTGCGTCTCCTCGGGTGCAGGTCCAGTGCGGTTTAAGGGTGCTTTCACACCTGTAGTTCAGTTCATGTGGTCCGGGCCAAGGGAAAAAAGATACACTGTTGCTTTTTAGCTCTTGTTTGTTTGTGTTCACGGAACCTTTTAAAAGAGGAGTAAGCATGAAGTTGTACAGACTGACGGGTAACTTGTTGATAGGACAGTTTTGGCGATTGTCATTATGCATTATCAGGACCCACATGGGGAAATCAAATTCCGGTGACTGACTTGAAATTCATGCAGCACTTTAATGCTTCTGATGTGTAGATTTACGTTATTTGGTGTCAAAGAGCTTACGAAGAAATAACTGACTATAAGCATTATTAGTAGCTTATTATTAAACTGCAACAACATGTTATGAATAATAATAATAGGAAGAGACAATAATGATTCAGGGCTTATTACTGTGGGATCGCTGTCACACAATTTTTAATTGACAAAAGTAGGTCTACACTGAGTCGGGTACAACCACAGCTGGCTGGCCTCGTCAGGCACATTTCCTCTGTGGCGGTGCGCCGCCACCCCTCGCCTGGACCTCGCCACCTCCAGGGGCCGTGCTCGTTGCGCCACATGAATACGATATATACATGACTTTATACAGATCGTAGTTTAGCTTTGAAATCATGCTAAAATCACACATCTGCTCTCATAAAATCACCTTTTCAGGAGGTTGGGTTGTTTGATCCCCAACAGGGTTCGATTGACAGCTTTCACATCAGCCCAAACAAACGGTACTAACTGGGCAAACAGTTGTTTTTACCGAACCAAACAGGTCAGGTGTGGAAGCACCCTGAAATTGCACAAGATTAACTGGTATCCCTTATCACAGAGCAACAGTTGAGTCCAGACAGAGCATTTGCATTATCTCTCTTCATGTTAGCAGTGGAAACCAGTAGCCACTCTGCAGTCTCAGTAGGCGTTTTTGCATGGAAATGTATATAAATTAATAATTGATATTGTCCTAGTTAATTATCAAAGCTAGGGGGATTGTTCCGAAAGGGCCTGCATTTTGATTTTCCCTTCACATAATGTTAATAGTCATTTAAAACAGTAGGCTCTGATAACTCATTGTCTTCTTCTTAAGTTATGAAATGAAGAGTATTGGGGCCTCGTGGTATCTGTGTTTATATCTGATCAAAGGATTTGTTATTTATTCCACAGTGCTACACAGGGGACCGTCTCATTTACCCTGAAGGCATCCAAGCTCAAAATAGATGTTTTAAATTGAGGGCTACAGGGTTAGAATATCCCTTTTATCTTCTTTTTAAACTTGTATACTAACAGTTTATTACTTACTCACAGCTGTGGATATATTAAAAATAACGTGCATGAAGCTTGAAAGACAGCAACAAAAAACCTCCAAAAATGCTTTGTTGACTTCAAGCTGTTGAAGGTGTACTAATGTTGTGCTATAACCCTCGGTGCCTCCCTGTTCAGTGATGTGATGTTATTGCTTCTTCTTCCTTCTCTTCCTCGTCTTTCATGTTGGTCCAGTGCTCAGCATGGAACCACTGGAGATGCTCCCTTGTCATTCCACTGCCCAGTCACAGACCTGAATTCTGTTTGCCCACTGCCATTTAAGGAGAATAACACTCGGCTTAAGAATTAAAATGTAATATATAAAGACAAATGTGCTAGGCTTCATTATAGTTGTTAACTACTCCACGGACAATGAACAGCGGGAGCAGGATATATAAGTAAACTTCTACATTCAAAGTGCTAAGGAGATGTACAGAGAACCCTAAAATGTATTTTTTGTAGTTTCATAATCATATCCTTCTTGCCTCATTATTCCCTTTTTTAAGTGGTATATCGGTTAGTTAGACAGCATGACAGTTCATCTTCTCAGATTGTGTCCATGGAAGACCTAATGTCTGACCTGGCTGTTGGCATAACATTTGAAATTGGTGCTATTCGCCTTTTTAATATGAAACTTTAAGTTAACATGCACTGGGTAACATGTAATACAAGAAGCACAAAGTTGTATCGGGAAATGCTTCTGTAAGTTGCCATAAAACCCTTATTCATACAACACAATAGAAAGAAGTCAAAGGGAAATCATTTCTGTTTCTTGAGCTTTTGCGTTACTGATTGATTTATTTTAAGTCGGTCACAAATCCTGCACATGGTGGTCTGTTAACTGGTGGTTTCTTATACAATACTTACTATATACATTGTGGACAATGGCCTTATCACCAAAGAGAGAAAGCAGTGTGGTTATTGATAATGTTTCAGGCTTAATTAGATTACCAGTATAAAATCAAGATTGTCTAAATACAACAAATGCAGAAATCTGTCTTTTATATTGATTCTACAATTCTACAACATTAGATAACTTCTGTGTGATATAATGCATTGAAGTACAGGGGTCAGGAAACAACCGTCACTGCTTTCTCTCCATGATGTGTTGAAGTCATTTTTACTTTATTTACTTGCTGGCTTGACACAAATGATCAAATCTTCTATGTATCGTAACAATCAATGTGCTTTGTTCACCAGGTGTCAATTTTGCATGGTTACTTATAAACTGCCTCCATCAACATACTCATCCTGCACATTCATAACACATGGCCCCCTCTTTTGTCGCTTGTGTTGTACTTCTCACCATTCTTCCACAAAATTCCCTGTGTGCAGCTGTTTACTGCACAGCCTCAAAGTTCTGCATGGGGTGTCCTCATTTTCACTCATCCATCACTTCCCACCCAATACCCTTTCCCCAATACCCTAAATACACACACACACACACACACACACACACACACACACACACACACACACACACACACACAGCATCACCATTATCATTGTCCAAACCCCTCCATTCTCTCTCCTGTCTCCCTCCCTCTCTGTCTGCGTTGGGCTGGCATGTGATGGTGGCACTGGTGTGTTCTCTTCCTCTCCCCCTTGTTTACTAACAGACGCAGACCAGACTGGAGCATGCCCACATTAAGGAGCTTGAACAGAGCCTACTCTTTGAAAAGACCAAAGCTGAGAAACTCCAAAGAGAGTTAGAAGACACTAGGGTAATGAATTCAGCTCTGCAGTGTGCTGCGTTGGAAAAGAGGGCCTGTGCCGGGGATAGTGGCCAAAACATTTTCAAGGGCTACTGAGAAGTACTGGGCAACAACTGGAGCTTTGCTTTGCATAAGCTTGTGGTGAACCCCACAAGTGCATTTTCAGGCTTCACATAAGCAAAATAATTCTCCTGATTTTAAAACGAATGAAATCAAATGATAAACTAATACATATATTAGGTTTATTTAAATGCTCAAATCAGTCTATCCAGTCTCTCTTCACAATTTGTGGCATCAGCCATGGAATCATTTTGTAACCAGTTTTTATCTTCCCTCACATTTAAATTGATCCACTCCAAAATGATTTTCATTTAAAAGTATACATTTGACAACCGTCAAAGAATACAATTCACAACTGTCAAAAATAGCCACATGCATCTTTCAGCTGTCTTGAGTGAGAGCTCTTTTACTTGTACTATTTTCCAATACGTTGCCCAATCTGAACTCACTCTTGCTTTACTGGTATCACTGCTTAACCAGACAGACAAACTTCTCCCTTGTCCCAGCTAATCATTTTCTCAGTTATCCTGTTCTATTTCCCGAGTCCTTCCCAGCATCCATTTGTCCTGCTTATTTGGTGTCCCTGCGTTTTGATAGTCTAAAACCTGCTCCACCTCCCAGACTATGCATCCTTGTGTTCCCCTGGGGTCTTACAATCATAAGGGGTGTCAGGAAAAATATATTTCTATTGTTTCAGGGCCATATTTTTACAGGTTCTCTTCTGACAATAATTTTCCAAGAAAATGTAGAATTTAAATTAAGCGATTCAATTAACCAAGCTATTAAATAATAAGTTGAAGCAGCAAAAATAGATGCATGTTTGAGAACACTAGAATAAACAATTTGAAAAAAGCTGGATTAACATAAAAAAAAAAACCGGTTCAAACGTCTCCTAAATCATGAGGTCAACATTAGCATTAATTTAGTGATAAAGATTGTTAGTGTAAAGGATGGGGAGAAATGTCTTACACACTGCTATAGCTCCATACATGCTTTCAGTGTTCACTTTCATTATTTGGACCATACCCTTTATGGCCACAAGAGGTCAGTATAACACCTTGTTTTTGGGATTAATGTTTTTCATGCCCTCCTCATTTAGCAAGCAAATTAAATTGTTTCTCCTTCAGAAACATTGAGTATTACTATTACCAAGTGTGTTGTTTATAATTGCAGTTTACCAATCACCATAAAGTATGATTAAGTCTTCAACACAGTTTTGTCAGTGCACAGTTCTAAACTATGCAAGATACATCTTTGAATATGAGATTTCTGTTCTTAAAGGTTGCTACTGTGTCAGAAAGATCCCGTATTATGGACCTTGAGAGGGACCTTTCACTACGAACAAGAGAGGTAGCGGACCTGCAGCTGCATCTTGGGACCCAACAGGGCTCTGAGGACTCAAACTCTACTCTTTCTCCCCTTCTGGAAGAGATAAAGTCTCTGAGGGATCAGTTGGCTTCACAAGAAGCTAAGCAGGAAGAAGCGCTAGCAAAGTACAAGGAGAAGCTAGAAGTGCAAGAAAAGAGCCACAGTGAAGCAGCTGCCCAGCTTCAGACTTCATCTGTAAGGCTCTCTGGTGACAACGAACAGTTGCAGATGCGCTTAAGCCAGGCTGAGAAGGAGAATGCTGACATTATTGAACTGTGGCGTTCCAAGTTGGAGTCTGCCATTGCTTCTCATCAGCAAGCAATGGGGGAGCTGAAGGTGTCCTTCAGCAAAGGCGCAGGTGCCCAGACAGAAGAACTGATTGAAACCAAAAGTGCACTAGAGAGGCTGAAGATGGAGCTCAAGTTTGCTCTAGAGGAGGCTGGAGCCAAACATGAGGCCGATGCCGCAGCGAGGACTCGAGAGACGCAGGCACTGAAGGCCCAGCTCTTGTCTTTGATTGAGGATAAGGAGCGACTGGAAGAGTTGCTACGGTCCAGTGTTGAAAAAACAGAGGAGCAGCACCTTGTGGAAATGGAGGATGTTCTTGGAAAACTTCATGCTGCTGAACTTAGGGTGAAGGAGCTTGAGGATAAAGAAGAAATGTTGGAACAACAGGCCCAAGACAAGGATGGAAAAACCAAAGAGCAGATGTCAGAAATGGTGGCTCTGCGCAGCCAAGTAGCACAACGTAACCAGGATCTTGTGACCCTGAAGAGTCAATTAGAGGTGGTTCAGGACCAAGGAAACAACCAAGGTGCCAAGGTGGGTTCTTATTCACCTCCTCCACTCCATTTACATTGTGTCTCATGTTTCAGTGAAGCAATCTCCACATGTCTTCTGTTGGGTTGTTCTGGCATTTCTGGACAACAGTTGTCGTTGTTTTGTTTTTGTTATTTTTTGTAAGAATTTTTATTTGACGTGTTTTAGGTTAGTGAATTGAGCTCACAGGTGGAGTGCCGACAGCAGGAAGTCCTGTCTTTACAGCAGAGTCTGACCACTGTACAGCAGGAGAAGGACGCCCTGGAACAGGAGCTTAGAGGCCTGGTGAGGCTTATGGCTTAATTATAGATGTGGATAAAGTACTTTTTTTTTGCGTTCGGATAGTGTGTGTGTGTTTGCAACTATGTTGAATATCACGCTTGTTCATGTTAAGTGTCCTTTGATGAACAAACAAACCCACCTTCATCATGTCTTTGCCCTTTCTCTACTGCGATATCTTGTTACTTATTGGGCAACACGTATTGATATATCTGCAATAAGCTAATATATCTGCTAACTAATTTACAAATTTTGATTTGTAAATTAGTATATTGCTGAAAAATCCTACACAAAAATGTGATACTTAAGTATTTTCCTCCACAGAAACAAAAGTTGTCTGAAAGCACAGAGGATCACACTAAATCATCAAACACTATGCAAGGTAAATGAAATAAGCAATTGTGAAAGCAAAGGCAAATAAGCAAAGGTTCCTCCCGCCTTTGCCCTGCTACTAATTTGCCTCTTTCAGTCTATAAAGGCTTCGAGGATCTAACATGTAACATTTTTCCTTTTGCAGAAACACTTGAGAAGCTCAGTAAGAAGGAAGATCAGTGCACTTCTCTGACCACAGAATCAGAGTCTCTAAGAAGTCAACTTGCCGGTGAGAACATTAGAACTGCATTCATGTCGTATAAGTAGTATGTAATATGTTTTTTTTTTCCTTTCTGGTTGAATAATATCCTTTAAAACCTATGAACAAACTCGTCTTGTCTTTACTCAGGCCTGGAGAGGAAGCTTAAGGCTGCAGATGAAAAGCTTGAGCAGCTTTCAAAGGACAAAAGCAAGCTGGAAAATGATATTTCAGACATGATGAAGACATCTGGTGATAGTTCAGTACAGCTGACCAAAATGAATGAAGATCTCGTACAGAAAGAAAGGTACCACACTTCAATATTCCCTGCTCCTATATCACTTCATTACTCCACAAAACACATTATACCAATCATGTTAGATTTGTTTACCTTTTTGTTTTATTCCCTGCTACTGAACATCCTCCTCAAATGTGCTCTTTTTTTTCTGTCATCACTCAGGAGGCTTGAGGAGTTACAGAGTCAACTATCCGAGGAGAAGGAGAAGGTGGCTCACTCGAATGACCAACTCCAGCAAGAACAGACCCGCAAAGAGCAGGAGCTGAAAGAGACCGGAGATACACATCAATCTCAAATAAGTAGCCTTCAGGAGAAGATTGCTAACCTGGTTAGTATTGTTGGGCAGTCACGAGAAGGGTGTTTGTGTTTGAGAATTTAATGTCTGATACTAAAGTGATATACTAAAAATAATTCTGTTAAGAAAATTGAATATGCTGCAAATAGCTTTTTATGTTTATTTATACTTAATTTAGGCTACCAGGTAGAGTGCACTGTGGCTGATTTAGTTAATCTACAGATAACATGCAGATTTTTATTTTCCTTTATCGATCAATCTATTGGTTGAAGAGTAGGTAGAATTTCAGTCGACCCAGATTTTCTTTGGTTGACTACAGCCATAATTAAAATGTGTACACTTTGTTTACTACAAATTGGAAAATCGTCCAGGTTCACGAAAGTGTGTCTTTCAGTCACTGGCTGCTTCAAAAAAATGTAGATAAAAATTATTGTCTAATCTCCTGTCTTCTAGGAGAAGGCTGTTAAACAGGGTGAGACCTTGGTTGAGGAGCTCAAGGCATCACAAGAGAAATCCTCCTCTCAGGCTTCAGAGCTCCATGTGAAGGAACTTGAGGTTCTGCAGAGTCAGATGGACACTTTGAAGCAGGAGCTCTCTTCATCCAAGGACAAAACCCAGCAGCTTGAGAAGTTGGTATCTGAGCTGCAGCCATACAAGGAACAGGCTCAGGTAAGCACAGACACTTTCGTTGAAACATGTTTAACATTTTCTGCCAGGAACTTGTTTAATGTAAAAAGGTTATTTTATATATTACTGATTTTATTAATGTACGATCATTGGAAATCATCAGAAAAACAAACTTTCAAAAACATCACCCTACAGACTTTGCACCAGTTTAAACACAAACAGAATGTGAAACCAAGTTTTACAACAGTCACGGAAGACAGTATGTAACTGTAAGATTTTTTTTATTCATTTAACATCAATGATTAATGTATATTACCAACAACATTTTCACTGTTAATTAACATCATACAGATTATTTGTGATGAGTTGCTCATTTCTCCCCCGACATGAAGGCTAATAACCTGTTTTTTCATATTCATCTTTGCTCAATATTGGGCCTTGGGCTATATGCTTGCAGGGGTACACCTGACTAAAATCATGTCTTCTAAGACAATTTATGGTTATTGGAAAAGCCAAATAATGTCTTGTAAAAAATATTTAACCAGTTGTATTGTGGATGCTAAATGGATATGAATGCACTGTGTAGGATCCAAGTTGAGCTAAAGTTGAATCACTAGTTACTATTTACATACTTAAAATTTTGTTTCAAATTACATTAAGTTATAACCGCTTTTGCTTTGTACCCCTGCTAGCATTGTTTATTAGCTAGAGCTTTCATTTAAGCTGAACATTTTCACTTTCTAACATAATGTTTATACAGTTTACGTTTTACCCTCATTTTTATTGTTCATAAAATTTCTTTAAAAATAATAATAATGCACATAGAAAATACTTGTGCAATGTGGATTCCATAATAATTAATATGAGTGCTATATAAGATGCTGCAAGTGATCATAGTCGTACACTCTGGCAGCCAGCAAAATGCTTTGTTTATATGCCAGTCAAATTTGTTGTTACCAATTTAATTAATAAACTTATTAAAAGTAAGTAAGGGTTGAAGTGAAAATGTTCCACCTTTTTTTTTTTTTTTTAATATGGTTGAAGGCCATTGTGGTGTGATCTTTCGCCATTTTTGATGCTTCTGCTCCTTAACCTTTCCAATTGCATATCACTTATGTCCATATCTGCTTGGTTCATTTTTGGATTCATCTTACTCTTCCCTGTATATATATTCCCCTCCTTTTTTTTCTTTCAACTTTATTTTCCCAGTGTCTTTCTGCTGAGCTTGACTCCTACAAGCATGATGTTGAACATTTTTCCAAAAAACTGGAAAAGCAGAGTCTAGATCTGGAAAATAAGTGTAAGGAAAGTGAAGATGTAAAGAAACTGCTTTCAGAAGTGCAGAATAAGCTCTCTGCCCTTGAGATTAGTCACCAGAAGCTTTCAGTCAAGAATGAAGAACTGCTAATAACCAGAGAGAAGCTTTCAAAACATGAAGAGGAACTACTTGCCAACAACAAATGCTCAGATGAAGAACGTATTTTATTGAACAAGGAGTTGGAGAAGCTCAAAGATCTTATTCAGGAAGTACAGACTGAAAACAAAAACCTGAAGCATGCTAAAGGTGAACACCAGGCCCAAATTGAGGAGCTTCAAAAACAAAATGCAGACAAGAATGACTTACTCCTAAAGCATCAGCAGGACACCCAACAAATTGAGGCTAAAAAGAAGCAACTACATGAGGATTTAGAAAATGTCTGCAAAGAGAAGAACCGGCTTGAAGACGACCTCAATGAAAGCAGGTCGAAGCTCACAAGTGAGAAGGACAACCTCATTTTAGAAAGAGATTCTGCTAGAAATGCCAAAAAATCTCTTGACGCTAAGAATGCTGAGTTGCAGGCAAAACTTAAATCCTTGAACTTAGAAAAAGAAGATCTTACGATGAAGAATACCCAGCTGCAGGCTCTCACAGAAACACTGGCAAAAGAGAAAGTGGAGATGTCTTCTGAAATCAGTGCTGCTGTGCTGGATAGAAATAGCCTTGAGACGGTGAAGGAGGAACTCCAGAATAAACTCAATTTTACAAAGAAAGACTTGGAGAGCTCTGTCCGTGAATGTGAAGAACTTAAAGCCTCCAAAATGAGCCTGGCCCAGATGCTGGAAGAGTTCAAGACTAGCAGTCAGGTGACTGATTCTGAGAGGCTTCACCTTCTGCAAGAGAAAGAAGACTTACTTGCGATCCAAAGAAAAGTCTGTAATGAAAAGGAAGAGCTCCTCAGGGAGATAGAAGAATTAAAGGAGAAGCTTCAAGTCTCAACGGAACAACTGTCAAAGTCCAACGAGAAACTTAAAGAAGCATTATCATCTTTTGAGCAAGAGAAGCAAGCATTTCGCCTTCAGAATTCTGAAATTGAGATGGCTTTACATGTTGTACGAAAAGAAAAGATGAGCCTGGATTCAGCACTAGAGCAGCAGAAAATGGATTATGAGCGTTTGTCAGGGGAGAAGGGAGAATTAGAAGAGAAGCACACAAAAACCGTATCGAACAATAATGCTCTGTCTCTTGAGCGGGATAAGCTAGCTAGTGATATCCGAACAAATAAGGACCAGTTGGATAGTTACTCTAGATCTAATGACGTCTTTATTCAAGAGAAGTCTCATTTAACAACAATGCTAGAGGAAACCAAACGGCAAAAAGACAAAGTTGAAGCAGAGATGACCTCTTTGAAACGAGAAAAGGCTGACCTTCAAAATGAGCTTCAGAAACACAACTCTGATATCAAAATTCTTGAAAAGGGCAAAGCTGAACTTGGTCAAGAGCACAGTAAACTAAAAACAGATTTTGAGAAGGCTAATTCTGAACTTGTTAAGCAGGTTGGTAACCTTACAAAAGACAGTGAGCGTCTGCAATCGTTGCAGTCTGAAGCTGACGACAAAGCAAAGTCCTTGCAGAAAGAGAACCAGGTTCTGCTTCAGGAGATCCAGGAGTTAAAATGTCAGACTGAATCCATGTCAGGGGCCAAGCACCTTCTTGAGACCCAGCTACAGGCTGAGACCAGTGAACGCAGTAAAGCAAAATCTGACAAGGATGGTCTCTCCACACAAATTGAGGAGCTGCAGAAAACGTTGTCCAACGTCACACAAGAAAATAAAGAGATTTCTTCGAACCTTCAAAATGCTGATGAGCAAAATAAGTCTTTCGTAAGGGATATGGAGGCTTTGAAAAAGCAACTGACGCAGCGAGAGCAAGAAACTAGTCAGTTGACATCAGATAAAGAACAGCTATTATCTAAGCTTGAGGATATAGGCAAACAGATGATCTTCCTGACCTCAGAGAAGGAAGACCTTTTAGCTGGACAATGCAAATTGGAGCAGAGCATTTCTTCTCTCCACACAAGCCAAGAAAATTGGCTCGCAGAACGGTCAAGACTCCTTGGAGAGATGGAGAAGTTGCACGCTAGCCAGAGACAACTAGAGATTGATGTCAAGGGCCTACAAACCAATAATGAACTTTTGGAAAAGCAATACAAGAATGCTGTCGCGGAGGTATCCGCTTCCACCGTTGTGAAAGAAGAGATTTCCTCCAGCATCTTAAATCTGACAGCTCAGAAGGATGTCCTGCAGGTGGAGAGAGATGAAGCCACCCAGCAAGTCAGGCAGCTGGAGTCCCAACTCAAAAATGCCATTTCTAAGCAGCTTGAGGTATTCCTCCTCCAGTAGTAATCACTGACACACCTACCTTAGAGTGGCTGGGGCTATGTCACCTTCTCACTGCATGCTTGCTGGGTTGTCTTCCTTACCACTTCCCTTTTCTTTTCGTGTCTAACTTTCATCTTCCATTTACTAACAGCTGTAAATGACCCTCAGCTCCCAGCCTTTGCCTGTGGGCTTATAACGTGATCTAAGGCGATTCGAAATTCAAATGACTATGTAGATCTAAGCTGATCTGTATCACACTTACCATATGAAGGTGTTTCATATTTAGTTTGATTGTGTAATTAGGGTAACAGACTTACTTGCTAATAGTTTTCCCCGACATAGTTTTTTTTAGAAATTATAGCCCCAATAATCTGCTTTACAATGTCATTCAGTCCAATTTTTAAGTTTTTGGGCTTGCAAAATCTTTTTGGTCAGAATTACACTTCAAAACATAATATCGACAGAATTTATTAAATGTCGATTTTCTAAAGCAGCTTTCAGGGGTTATGGAAGGACAACTTGCTTACTTTCCAGGACTACCGCTGAACCAGTGTTTTTCCTTATCTGATCCGTTCTGAGGCCACAGGTTGTAGAGCTCTAGAGTATATACTAATTATTTCCCTCCTTAGTGTAATGTTTATCTTGTTAATTATCAACCAAAATTTACTTGAAATGTGCAATGAACTGAGATTTAAATAACTGATCCTAAATCGGTAATTAAGATGACTCGTTAAGCATGGAATTTAATTTATTACATAATATTTAAATAATTGGCTATGGTCAAACGATGCATTATGAATAGCTTCCTTAAATGAGCTGCACATTTCTTATTCGGGTTGGTTGAGGTCATTAGATGTTGAGCTTGACCAACCATCTACTGCTCTTAATTTGAAACTGTTCTTAGCAAATATCCTGCTCACGCACCATTCAGGCTACTGAGGTCTCTGGCAAGACTGCTGAGGCTCTGGAACAGCTGACGAAAGAGAAAACCAGTTTGATGCAGGAGAAGAACGAAGCCCAATCTTTGCTGGAAGAGCTCCGGGGCTCCACGCAGAAGATGGAGACACAAGTAAGAGATGCTAATGTAGCTTTCAGTGGGGAAGTGTCTCTTCTCATCAAGCAATTTATGTGAGAACATTTCAATTAAGGGAAATCTTTAGTCTTTAGTACACGTGTGTTGTAGCTGCAATTTCTACAGATAAATATATTTGTCTTTTTTGTTTTAGCTGAAAACATTGAAGAAACATAATTCCAAGTACCAAGAAGATCTGAATGTGTCCAAAGAGCAGCTTTGCATAGAAACTCAGAGAACTGAGAGTCTGGGCAAGGAAATGTGAGTAAATCCTGAATTTTTCCAACTAGAATATGAGTAGTATGACATAATTGGTGGGTTACAGTAAATCAAGAGACATGGAAGAAGGAATTTCTACAAATCAATATGTTGTCTACATGAGTTGTCAGAATTTCTTCGATGATTTTAACGTTTGTATTTATTCAGTGAGGAACTTAAAGAAGCAGTTTCTGGGAAGACGCAGTCCCTGCAGACGCTGCAAGACGAGAACAATAAGCTGACTCAGGAGCTTGAAAACAATCACAAAGACCAGACTGATCTTGTGAAGGTGAAACACTGAACATCTTTATTTAAAAACATCTTGCATGAACCTACAAGCGTCAAACATTTTGTGTTTCAGCTATTGATCTGCTGACCATGATTGGATTTTAACTATGTTTTTCTTTTCTTAGCTCAAGGGTGATCACTCAAAACTCAAAAAACAGTTGAAGCAAAGGTAAGCGAATGCATCATTCTGTGATTCGGGCAGTTTCTCAGATCTCTGCAGGTTCACCAATATTTTTGAAAGCCGCTTGTCTAATTAAACACGAATGCTTTCACCTGTGCAACACTAGCTAATATGCAGTGCATTTATAAATAAGCAAATGGTATCTAATGCTGTTCTTTTCCTTTTTAAAGCCTGCCAAATAATGCCTTCAGGTACTTCACGCCTTCAGTACTATGTGAAGTGGGTCATCATCGTGTAGTCGTACAAATAATATTAACCACATATATGTAGGCATATAATTAGGAATAAGTGCAACATGCAAGGTATGGTCACATTATGTTTCGGTTCAATTATATTTGAGTCACGTTTCTGATGCAGTTAATGAACAATCTGCTTAGTCTTCCACACAGCCTGTTCAAGGCGGACTGTTGAGCCCTTATTCCGCCTCGCTGTTTTGTATAAAAGGTATGGACACGGAAAGGTGGTGCAGCCCACCGCTAACCCGGAAGCGGAGGTAGTCACAGATCCGACGTCTGTGTTAAAGCGATACACCGGCACAGCAGGACTCCACGGCCACTAGACACCAACACCGTTGTGTTACACGTCACGTTTATTTTGCTCCCAAAATGCCAGCATGCTATCTAAAATCACACTGGGCGGCTTTTAAGCTGGCATTGTTTGCATCAGTGTAAAACAACAAATTTGGCATAATGCCGGATTTTCTCCGGAGTATCTCAGAATCTATATGTAAAAGGATTAATTTAATTAAGCCGGCTGGATTTTGCACCAAAACGGGAAACGCATGCTTCAGTCAAAGTTAATGGGAAAACGGAGCAAATATTTCTATTGTAGTGTGACTATTCCTAAAGGCAAAGCACAATACATCCTAAGTCATTATACAAAAACTAATTTAACCTACAGCCCCATCTCACCTGCTTAACATTTTCACGTGTGCTTTCACTACTGATTTTGCATGTTTGTTTTTTGCCATTGTCCTCTGAATCTCCTTTTTTCAAGTATACCAAATATTCTGACCAAATGAGTGTCAGAGCAAAAATGTCTCCTTCATTTTCAGTATGTCTTCTCAAATGCGTGAAAGGGGCCGAGTTAAATAGTTGGAAATCTGTTTTTGGTAAATTGGGGCCAGTTTTTCCTCAGCTTGGAGTAATTGTGAACGGTCCCTCTGAGATTTAATTGTTTGTGTGTATTTGATAGTGAGAGCACCTTGAAGGAGCAGTTTGACAAGGAGAAGGCTGCCCTCCAAAAGTCCATCCATAAAAACAGTGCCTTAATTTCTGAAAAGGACCAGCAGGTGGAAAACATGAAGACCGAGGTGAGAATCTACTCTCTTACTTTCAGCAGGTATGGCAGCACGTTGACAGAACTGATGAGCTTGCACAAAATGAATTCAAGCGAGTCCAGATTTGAGAGTGTGCACAGAAAGATTGAGAAGCACAAATTTTGTTTTCCTCATTGTATGCATCCTCCCAAGTCAAAGTCTTCAGCTGTTGTAGCAGATTGTAAAGGCAGAAGGGGGGTACTTACCAGCATCCTTTTCACCACAAGCTTTAACAGGACACCCGAGATAAAGCCCAGACGTAGCGTCATTTCCTTTCTACAGATGGTAAACGGATGAAAACTAAAACATTTGACCTTGCATTTCTTACATTGCAGAGTCAAACAGGATGTCTCTTCTAGGTCAAAAATGTTGTCTGGCTTTCATATTGAGTGTGCCTAACTTGAAAGGGCTACGGTACTTTGAAGGTTGTGATTAAGAACGGCAATTGCCGATGCAAACCTAGTGACGTATTTCTTAATGCAGTTTGAAAACTTTCGTTAGGTTTGTATTCTTGTTTTGTACTCATGGGAATTGGGTCTCCGATCTCGAATTTGAACTTTCACTGTCATTCAGTGAGTGAACCTTTTTAAAACGTGAAGTCAATGTGTAATTCTGAGCCACCTGCTCCAAAGAAATAGGGGTCAGTATTTCACCTCTAAACTGGGTCCATACAATCTCTAATGATTACATTTTAGTCATAGTGGATTGGCATATTTATTGTATTCTAATTCATTCTTTATATTGTGTATTGCATTTACACATTTGCAGACTGGAGCTACAGTGAGTCACTATCACATCTAGAGGAATATATGGTATTACTCCGTTAGACTGATCATTTCAGTAGATATCTCTGCAACACATAGGCGTCTTTGACATAACGCCAACACTGTTGCCTCTTCACATTCTGTTGATTATGTTAGTTCATAGTTTACATTTACATACGTTTAAATTCTGGCATATCATACACATTGAACCTTTAAGAGTAGGGCTGCAATTTACGATTATTTACATTATCATTTAGTCTGCTGATAACTCAAATATATTCAGTTTAATATGATATAAAACAGAAAATCAGGAAGTTTCCATATTTGGGAGGCTGAAATCAACATTTTCTGCTGTTTTTGCAGAAAACATTACTTTAGGACAAATAATTGATTATCAAGATAGTTGGTGATTATTTTTGTGTCCATCAATTTATTCTGTAAATTGACTAATCCTTGCAGCTCTATTTTATAGCAAAACAATCTGTTTTGTCTAGGAAACAGACTTTTAAAAATAAAAATAAAAAATTGAATAGTTGGGTTGTTTTCTTCACAGCTGGTTGCACTGCGTGGGGAAAGTGCCTCAGTTAAGACACTGCAGGATACAATTCAGGCCTTGGAGCGGGACAAAGCTAATCTACAGGAGCGTGCTCACAGACTGGAGAAGGACCTGGCTGCAGGGCCTGACGCCAGCAACAAGTCCTCAGGTAAGACTGACTCACTCATGACCACTGCTAAAAATCCTGATGGCACAAATGTCAGTTCAGAGTGAGGTGACATCCATAAAAAAAAAAAAACAAGATTACTTGGTCTACTCCTAAATTTTATTGAATCGTTCATTTAATGTTTCCAGGTGATGCAGTTCTGGACCAACTAAGGGAAGATAAGGAGACTGCAGAGAGTCAGGTGTGCATCCCTTTCATCTCGTCCTGAATAATACTAATCCTAGGTCTGGATAGAATGAGGATTTTTGCCATTCATACATTCAGTGTAAAGATGCTTCCCTACCCTGGCCCGTAGAACTGTCTGGCTTGACATTTACTCAATCTCATTTACATTTTTCATCACATTTGGGGCAGTCGTACGGAAACAGTCTCACTGAACGCCGTTTGTGAAATGACTGTGCTGCTTACTCAGGAATTTACTAACAAATACTACTTCTGATCTAGCAGTATACTCTGAATTTTACAGTTTATTGTTTACTCATGTAGCGGTTACAGTATAATGTTTTATAGAGGTGAAATGGGTCTTAATTGATTTGAATGAAATGCACCATTTAAAGCATCCTGAGCTTCAGACATCATCCTGATTTTCGGACATCATCTCAGCTCTTGACTTATGAATCGGTATAACATTTGTTTTGGAGCATTTCACCCACAGTGGTGAGATGATGGTGTCTGTCTCAAAAACTTCATTTACTCATTTCCTGCCTCTGTTTACTCTAAAATGTTATACTGTATTATCTGTGTCAGTGATGACTTGAGTGTGTTGTCTGGCAGTAGGTGGGTCCTAATTTGAATCTCAATTTTTTTTTTTTATTCTCCTTCTCTTTCTTAAACTCCAACTCCTCTCCTCTGCCCTGTCTCTGATGTTGGCAATGATACAACACCATCAGGCAGCGGTTTGTTAATGTTTTTCATCAGCTTCACTTGTGCATGTTTGTCTGTCACTGTCACTCTTATATTATGTATTATCGTCCAGTGGATCACATTATAGTTGGTGTCAAAACTACAAACTGTCTTCCAAAGATGAACCAAGCTTGATGTCTTAATACTTTTAGCGTTCAATAAACTCTACAGCTATCATAAAAGCTTAGCAGATCAGATCTGATAAAGGGACAGTTCACCCCAAACTCCAAAATACATATTTTTCCTCTAAGCTGTAGGGCTATTTATCAATCTAGACTGTTTGTTGAGTGTTGGAGATATCAGTCGTAGAGATGTCCGCCTTCGCTCAAATATAATGGACCTAGAGGGCTCTCAGCTTGTAGTGCTAAAAGCACCAAAAAATACTTTAAAAAAACAAAAAAACTGCAATGTCTCTGTCCAGAAATCACGACTCAATTATTCAAGATAATCTACAGACCTTGTTGTGAGCAGTTTCATGTAACAACTATTGTCTTTCTATCAAACTACACACGCAGACTATCACCGTTCAGAAAGAAACGTGCATCTACTAACGGACGAGAGTGAGATGTGAGATGTTAACGGCGTCCTCCTCCGGAGAGCCTCTCGTCCAAGAGTACATGCACGTTTCCTTCTGTGCATGAAACTGCTCACAGCAAAGACTGGATAAAGAGACATTGCGTTTGCTATAACTTATTATAAACTTTAGTTGAACTTATTACTTTTCCTTTAGTAAGACACTTGTCATAAGTGGATATTTTACTGACTTTCCTCGTGACTCATTGCAAGCTTGATGGTTATTTTTGGCTGACAACTCACAGTGACAATTAACCATCATAGTCGAGATTAGATTAATTATTTTGGGGATATGGCGGGTCATAGTTACTGTCATCTATAATAGTATTTAGGCAAAATCTTGGCACATAATGCAATGTATAATTTGTCACAGGGTATTTTATAAATATTGTAATGGCTGATGGATGATCATTCACCAGCAGCACTGATGCTACTGTTGTGTATCTTCTTTACAGATCGAGTTCCTGAATTCAGTCATCGTTGACCTCCAGAAGAAGAATAAGGAACTCAAGGAAAAATTGGAGAAAATGGCAGAGGCTGCTCTCAATGGGAATAATGCAAATGAGCTGGATAACTATGACGGGTAAGTCCAATTCATAGCAGTCTTTTCAGACTTGAAATAACACCAACTGTGTGGCAGTACAACTAGTTACACACACACACACACACACACACACACACACACACACACACACACA
>CALSBV010010907.1:173778-196536 GCA_943590825.1 Bovichtus diacanthus | reverse complement strand
ACACACACACACAGCTGATGCTTTTTTTTTTTCTTTTTTCTTTTTTGCAGTAATGACAAAGAGCCAGAGAAGAAGAAACTTCCCCCAAGGCTGTTCTGTGACATCTGTGACTGCTTTGACCTCCATGACACCGAGGACTGTCCCACACAAATGCAGATGCCCGACTCCCCCCCACACACCACCTACCACGGCACTAAGGGCGAAGAACGGCCCTATTGCAACATCTGCGAGGTCTTTGGCCACTGGACTGAATCCTGTAACGATGACCAGACCTTTTAAGCCTTTTTCCACCCTCGTTCGCACAATCAGTATATTTGCACATCATGTTAGATTTACGCCGTGCTTTAAGGGTGCTTTGGTTTGTATGTGTGCATTTCGTGTGCTTGTTTTTGCGAATCGTCTTTATTGTCCATGCCCGTCCTTAAGCGCTCTTATGGGAGAATGCCCTCCTCAGAATCTCTTCAGACAAAAATTCAGACGTCAAGAAAAATAATATACAGCAGTTAACAATTTGTATTTGTAAATGAATTTAGAGCAAAACATTTTGATATCTGGGGTTTGTATGAGCGAGGAGATACTGTAGGTGGATGTTTCATTGCGGGAGATCTTCTTCGGATTGTTTAATTTATCCTAACATTGTTTGCACAGCTTGTTGGGGAGTTGCAAAGATAATATACTATCATGAAAGGTGTTTATTTGAAACTGTAAATTACTTGATTGAAAACAAATATCAGTTTGCGCAAAAAATTGGTGAGCTATAGTTTATTTTTTTATGCCTGGAAATACGATGTACTCTTTAAAGGTTTGATAGTATGTGTGTCATTTTGTGAAGGGTGATCGCAGGAGAGACTTTTGCCTCACTCATTCTTGCCTGGAGTTCAACAGAGAAACCCAGTGCTGTTTGGCTTTAATGGGAACCTTTTTATGGTCTTCATGAAGGAACTGATGGATGATTGTTAAAAAAAGAAGCAGCGAAAAGCACTTCAAACTTACTGTAACCCCTCAGATCCTGTGAAATGGCCTTCCCAAAAGGTTTCTTTGCAATTTAAAAGAGCATTTCTGTATGAAACAATAAAATACTTAGGCATTTCTTTCAAAATGTTTTGAATATCTGTCTAAAAAATAAATGAAATTTATGTATAAATTGAAAATCTTCTCCCTATTGATTGTTCAATTGAAAGCACTCTGCACAGTCTCTGTTTATGACAAAAGATGCCATAAAGGAGCGTTCGATGGCGTGGCGTGCTCTCCTTATGATGGCGTCATCTTAAGTTGGGTTAAGTGTCTCCGTATCATACGTGCCGAACATTAACCTACATAAGTAGCATGCACCATGACATTAAAAAACGTTGAGGTTTCAAAGCCAGGTATTGTATTATTAGCAAGACAATTTTAATTGTCTCGTTGAACCATACTGCTGGGTTTGTGACATGATGGCCTCCATGTGGTGGAAACAAATATAAATGATTCAACTATTATCTGTGTATTCACCATCTGCAGGGAGGAATGGAAGACAAATAGTGCGTATCGGCTGGGTAGATTGTAACTCTTAAACCTGAGATGAAGCCGAGTCTGAAAACTAACCAGGCCTGGTTCCATAACGTACTGTAGCTCAAACAGGAAATAAGTAAGTAAGCCAGGCGTAGCTGCTGCAGTCTTGCTGCTTGCTTTAGGAGTGTTGGTGAGGGAGCAGACATGGGGCTTCAGATGCAGACTGCCATTTCTCCAGCTCCACCCTGAACTCCACGGTCACCGGTTCCCGATGGACGGACACAGAGTTGTCTTTGTGGACGTCCATCTCGCATTCCTTCCTTCCCTTTCCTTTGCCTGCAGAGGACGATATAAAACACGATTCATGATTTTAGGCGATTTGAAAAGAAGAGTTTACTGATAATTCAAAGCAAATCCTTTTTTAATTTGTCCTTTACATTGGACGCCAAATACTTAAAATGCCACTCGCTTTCTTCAATAATTTTCTCTAATCAATATTATCCACATCATAGGCCAGCCTAAGAAAAGCACCATTCTAGACATATTTTACAGTTTTTATTTGAGATGCAACGATTAGTCGGTTGACAGAAAAATAATCGGCAACGATTTTTATATTACATTAATCGTTCAAAAAAATGTTCACGCAAAGATGGCAGAAATTCAGTCCCAAATATTGAGATGTTTTGCTTTTCTCTGTTTTATGTCATATTAAACTGAACATCTTTGGGTTTCTTACTCACAAAACAAGACATTTAAAGACATCACCTTGGACTTTGAGTCATTTTTCACTATTTTCTGACATTTTATAGAGCATTTTATAGATTAATCAATCTAGAAAATAATCGTCAGTTTAATTGATAATGAAAATAATCGTCAGTTTAATTGATAATGAAAATAATCGTTAGTTGCAGCCCTAGTATTCATTTATGTCAAAATCATTTTAAAATGAATAATCTCTTTACTCAGTTTTCCGGTTGGAAAAGTTATCTGCGTCATTGGGAGCATTAACCTTTGGAAGCTGCTGTATTCTTCTGTTTAGTGCCGCTGTCTGCTCTCCGCTTTGATTCCTTGTCCTTCTTCTTGTCTTCTTTGATTTTCTTTCCCAGATCCTATAGATAAGAGAAAAAAATATCCCACAAAAACTCTCATTGTTTCCCAATTTGAATTGGTTTCCTAATAATTCCTATGAAATGGACCAGATAATTGTACAGTTTAAACAGCTGTTTAGCAGTAAACTCACCTTTTCAAGTGTTTGCGTAGCTTCCACCTCAGACTCCGTGTGCAGAGCTCCAAGGTCACAGAGGACATCCACCTTCTGATCTCTTCTGACCAGGCTTTGCAGGGAGACGTGAACAGAGCCAAGCATTCTTCTGATGGAGGCGTCCTGGACCAACTCTGGTACAGATTTCTTCTTTTTGTCTTTGGACTTGTCTTTGGTGGAACCAGATTTGATTGGAGACTAAGGAAGATACCACAGACATGAAATTGTGATTTTTAGATACGCTCTCATTTTGTCTGCCAAAACAGACTTGTTTGACTGTTTATATTATGTATTAATACTGTGTATTATATAATGTACATATTATTAAAACAATGATACAGAACTGTTGTTCTCTGCAAAGTCCACAAACCATGGCGTGGTAACTTTTACCAGCAAAGGAAGGCTGACATAGAAAATACATTTAGGAAGAAAATAAAAGATCCTGACCTGCTCTTTCCAAAAAGTCAAACTACACTACTGTGGAGATTTACTGGTATTGACGACAACTGTGATATTTAAAGTCGGAGCATTATAGAGTGAGATGAGCATCAGGTCAGAGCTTCTCGTTCATCGCTCAAGGGCACATCAGTAGAATCGTCAGCTGTCGTGGATTCATTAACGGCTCTTGGGTCACCAGCAGATAACTGGAGCAAGCTCAGACGCTGATGTCAGGAATAAAGCTTGCTAACCTGCTGGTTATTGCTCAGCCTAAGACTATCCAAAATGGTAAACTATAATATTAAAAACATCTATAAGTATGTAATTGCTTTTGGATTCATGATATGTAGAATACTAATAAAGGGTATTAAAGAACAAGTGACGAACTATCATTGACTATAACTCTAATTTGGCCCCAGTGTAATGAGATGAAGAAGGTGGTTTGAGTGAGTTGGAGCATAAACCTGTGACCTGAGGTGAACATCACAATACCATGGTAGTACCATGGTAGTTTTAGCACAAACTGTTTGTCTATGAGCCCCATTATGGGAATGAACAATACAGGTTTTCCCTGAAAGTCTTTTCAGTACATCTGTTGACTTATTATTTTTCGGGGATATTATTTAAGCCCACTGACGCAATGGCCGTTTACAGTTTGTGATTCAGTGGGGAATTAAACGATAAACTCACTTCTTTCCCTTTACTGCATTTCTTCTCTTTTACGGTTCGGCAGGGTTTGCCCACCGGGGCGTCTTCAGAGGCTGCCGGCCATGACAGGACCTAAAGTGTCAAACGCCAGAGAATGAGTCCAAACGCTTTTTTTCATTGAAACGTTTACCCGCTCAAACCTTATTTTCTTGACCTTTTCCTCCTCTATCGTAAGATGAAGTCCTCGATTGAAGAATCTCTTTAAGCCTCCCAGATCACTCACAATGTACGTTTGTGTGTCACTAAAGTCCATGCAGTCTGACCATGGCAGCTTTGATGTGCTGTGTCTCGACACTGTGGAAATCAGAAAGTGAACGTTTGGCACACGGTGGCAACTGCATGTACAAAAACACAAATAAAAAAGTATATGTCCGGTTGTTGAATCGGAGACACATAGTTGACAGAATAAACAAATCTCAGATCCAGTGGAAAGTTAAGAAAGGTTACACATAATTTGTTTAATAAAGGATTAGTCATCCAGGTTCAGG
Organism: Bovichtus diacanthus; assembly: GCA_943590825.1. Classification (NCBI taxonomy): domain Eukaryota; kingdom Metazoa; phylum Chordata; class Actinopteri; order Perciformes; family Bovichtidae; genus Bovichtus; species Bovichtus diacanthus. The sequence goes on along the minus strand of CALSBV010010907.1, from coordinate 192,150 downwards.
GCGTGTACCACTCCCCACTGGCTGATCTGACTGTGTTTCCTCTGAAGGTAAGTGTCTAAATTCTAGAGAAACCGATAAGAAAAGGTTTGTTACATTTATACAGGATACATTTCTAAATTAAATCAATCCAATCATCATACTGATATCTATATTATTCCACTCAATGTCAAGCAATGGCAACATTTTAAAAACATCTGCGTCAATCAGTTTTTGTGATTTAATCGATCTTCCTGTAGGAGATCAGATAACGTGCTATTACCATGTGCAATGTCATGGCAGGTTTCCTCAGTATACACCATGAGGGCCTGTGTGTCTGCTTTGGACGATTCTTTCTCGCAGCTTTTGTTTGATTGTAGGTCAGCAGCACTGGAGCAGTCTTCTGTTACATGCGCTGCGTCAAATTTAGACTCACTGTCCAATTTCTGTGAAAAAACAAAAGAAAGAAAAAGTGCTGATTTAAAAAGATAGTTCCTTGACATGTTCACTCCACATCTTTCACATTCCCTCCTCACTTGCTCTCCTTGAAGTTTCTTCCATTTTTTTCCGCCGGTAAATGTGTGGTTTCTTTTGCGGAGTTTTTCCTTGTGCGCTACAAGGGTCTTAGGACAGAGGGTGTCACATGCTGTACAGTCTATAAAGCCCCCTGACACAAATGTGTAATTTCCGATATTGGGTATATAAATAACATTTGATTGATTGATTCCACAGTGTTTTGTGTTTTTTTTAAGATAATAATACAACACAAGGCAAACATAAAACTGATCTGGATTCAATGCACAAGTATAGATGCTAAACTGTTTTTTGTTGTTATGGTACCGTACAACAAAGAGGGAATTTCATACAAAAATAACTGAAACGTCTTGAAATTGCATTTGGGCACATGAGTATTATTTGAAGAAAGACTTGAAAAAAAATGTGAACTCATCTTTGAAGTTGTTGCATGTGAAAGAAATATTATAACATAATGTTACATGTCATAAGATGTCAGAATACAATGTATAAAAAAATGATGCCAAAACACATTTGATTTGAATTCAGAGACTGAAAAGTGTAGGAAGGATACGTCACCAGGTTTACGGATCGATGACTAAGGAACTCGTATGTGATAAAATAGCTGTAGGTGATGACAGGGAAGTCGGGAGCGTTTTCATCCACACTCATCAAAGGGTCTGGGATTCCCGTCATCCTGCCCACACTCACTGTGGCTGATGCCCGGTCCACTATCACATCTGTGCATATGGATAAAAGGACAAAGCTGCTGACCCACATTCAGAGGACTCAGCTCTGATAATTAACTGCACAGCACACAGTCTCACCACTCTTCTTGGCCATGCCCCTAAAACAATGTCTTTCCTCAGGGGAGATCCATGAGGCGTCCAGCCAAGAGAGCTGCGGGAGACTGTCTACAGTCAAGCCTGGGTAGGAGGGAGCAAGAGTGAAGGGGTTTCCTTCCAGCACCAGCGTCCTGAGGCAGGGGAGCGTGCTCAAGGCGCTCAGCAGGGCCTGCTGGTCCTGAAACTCACAGTCACTCAGGTCCAGACACACCAGCTGTGGCCTGAGGTCAGAGAACATTAAACATATAAAGCTGCTTTTTAAATATCCTCTTTTATGTGCAGCTGGAAAGGAATTATTTTGAATTACACTTCCATAAGAGACACATTTTATTTGTTTTAAATGGCTGCAATCGAAGCAACAGATACCCGAGATATCCTCACTTTTGGTCTCCTACTAGGGGTCAAATTCTAAAAATGCTGGAAACTACATTTCCCATAATCCAACTAGAATTTTTCATTCAACCCCCTACCTCCTAAATGCCAGCTTGTTTCAAATGCCACAACTCCAGTTGGTATTGCAGGTTTTCTGTTAAATGTTTAAAGTCTAATGTTTAAGATTTCAACAGCTGAAAGATCACCCTCCAACAAAGTGACATATCAGAATCAGAATCAGAAAACCTTTATTCATCCCACAGCGGGGAAATTTACAGCGCTACAACAGCAAAGGGACAGTGCAGATAAAAGGTTAAGTACAAATGGTTAAGTAAAAATATAATTACAAAAAACACAGCAACCGTGGTAAGTAAGTGGCAGGTTAACATAATACAGTAAGTGAATAGTGAGAGTAATACTGCAGCATATGTTAACAGATGTATAGAAATACTAAGGTCCAAGCAGCCCTTTCACCCCCAACTCTGTAAAAAGTTATATTCATTTGGATATTTTCCCATTTCTAATTTAACTGGTCATATGTTTTTGCAATTTTTTTGTATGTCCCAGAGGACAGGGACACGATTATCTAAAAGTTGCTGTCTAAGGTCTTTCTCTACTCCCCCATGCGGGAAGTAAACTGAGTGCTTGTCCCCTGAAATTCATCAGGACACACTGGTCATTTTGTCCTCACTAAAAATAAAAATAAACTTTTTGACCACCCACTGAAGTCCAAAGGTGCCTTAACGCTTTAATATAATACTTAAGCTGACCCATGTGCCTCACTTTAAAAAAGTTACTCTGATGTCCTTAGAGGACAAAACATTTCCGAGTCAAAAGATTGCCACAAAAATATTATATATAAATATTATTTTCCACTTTCACTGAGTAAAAATCTTTTAAGCAGCTTCAGTCCTGATCATAACTTCATTCATTTCATTATAGAAATGAAACCCTTTAAATGCCAGTTTCTTTACATAATACCACTATTGCTATTTATGAAAAAACAACACAAAAAATTTATTATTTTCTGTATATTAAATGTTAGGGAATTTATTTTCACAGTCTGGGATATGTCAATATTTAGAAACAACTTTGATTTTGACGTATTTATTTTGTGTGTGTAGGAAACCAGGAAAATAGCATATATTTGTCTTATAGGACAAACATGAGAAAATGGCTCAATCTGGTATGAAATAGTAAAAACTACAATTTTGAAGCCATGGCTCTAAATGGAAAGCCTCATATAATATAAGTTATGATTTTATGCCGTAATGGCTGTGGGATCAAACATGTTTATTTTTGTGTTAAGCGTCTGTATACTGGCTAGACAGTTTATTATAGATCTATTATAGGAGCTGATGTTAAACTTCCAAAATTAAAATAAAAACTCACACCCATGCCAAATCGAATGCAATATGCATTTACAACTCCCCAAATTTCCCTAGTGAGACACAAAGGGTGATCGTTAATATTAGATGACGAAATAGGAGCGTGGGCGTGAACTTGTTCCCCCTGAAACCACAAAGATCAGAGTCAACTGCTGTCACCGCTGCGTCATCTGCAACTTAGGCAGAAAAACTACCAGCATTACCTCAGTAGGTGTCATCACTGAAAAGAAGACTCACTGCAGTCAAGCTCCAATGACATTACGTGTGTGTGTGTGTGTGTGTGTATAAACTTATCAGTGTCTTCCTGTAAGATGACAGATGTCATCATCGGAGCCCAGACTGTTTGAGCCGAGGCCGAGGTACTGCAGGCGGAGAGGCCGGCCGCTGGTGATGCTGTTTAGAGCAGGCAGCCGGTTGGCACGTAGCTCCAAAATCTTTGAAAAAAAAAAAAGTGCTATCAGAGTTCAACATCAAGCACATAAACCACTGACATCACAGGCTTTTGGTTTTTACCTTTGACATGATGGAAATGCGGGGAAAGGTTTTCTATTCTTTATGTTTCAATCATTAAATCAAACGTTGGGCCCCATGGACCTGAGCCCGCTCAGTAATCCATCCATGCCTTTAATGGCAAACATTTGCAGAGGAAACTCACCTTTAAAGTGCTTGGAAGGTTTTCTGTAGGAATTTTTGAAATGTTGTTGGCACTCAGCACCAATTCCTCCAGCTTTGAGAACTTTAACAGGCCGTCGTCGATGACTGATACCTGAACACGACGCGAAAAAAACATCAAGTACAACAAATAGACTTCACCAGCAAAATGACCGTTTTTATATCAATTACTCACCCCGTGTTACCTTGAGCTCTTGAGTCACACTTTCTTGTATGACTCCACAGTGAACCAAGAAGCAACAAACAGACATTTCTTGATGAATTGAGGTAAATGGGGGCCGTGTTTAACATCAGCAAAACAACCGTTTACGAACTACAACTCGTGCAGTATAATCCAAGTCTCGTTTTCCCAGTCGTATGCTCAATGCTTCCCAAACACATGCATTTTCACTAAAACCTTATTATTTAAACACTTCTGCATAAACAGTCTCCCGCGTGCGCAGGCGTGCCACTCATCTGTGCAAATACATGTTTTAAATAGTGAGGGTTAGAGTGAAAATGCATGTGTTAGAGAAGTACTGTGTTTACGACTGGATTAATGAGACTTGGATTATACTGCACGAGTTGTAAACAAATGTTTAACATTAGCGACAGTGACGCGTGGTCCCAGCAAGGGGGACGAAGGGGCCATCGACCCCACTTACTTCAATTTATACAGACTTTTCTCGTTTTTTGGATTCTTTGGTCACCATGGAGGCTTGCAAGAAAACAAAGTTTTCTTCAAGAATTTGGGGTAACACTGGATGAGTAATTGATATAGAAAACAGTTCAGATGCAGAGTTATCAGAGTCAGAATCCGCCTTATTGGCCAGTTATACAGGAGCACACATACGAGGAATTTGACTGTTGTTATTGCTCTCAATGTACATTTCACAGAAATATACAGACGGCTAAAAACAGGGACAGCGAAATAAATATTTATCTCTTTTGTGGTGGGTGAAAGAAGATTAATAAAAAAGGATATATTTAAACAATGTCTATTTCTGTAGATTGTAAACAATAATACAGTAGTGCAATGGTGCAAAGTGCAAATATGCTGTAATAAATATAAAATGACCAATGTACCAGGTAGCTTTATGTACATGACGTAGGTGGATATATAGGCTACAGTATATGCATCTATGCAGTTTATAGTATATTCAGTATATACAGCAGTTAAGGTCTGTATTTGACAGTGATATGTACATGTTACACAAAAAAACAGTGTGTATTTCAACTATAAATATAAAATATATAGTGTCATTTTTTTTACTCAGAGCCCCTCAGCCACCAGAGAGACCGGAGACAATAGGGTCATTTTTTTTTTTTTAGTTCCTCTGTTTATCTTATGTCCATTTTGGGATTTAGGTGCTGCAATGACACATTTAAAGATTTGGGGATTGCTCTAATTTACTTCAAGATTATAACAAATACCACTTTTTTGGATTTCTATACCAGATTGCTTTAAGTTGACGGACACTCAAACAAGTTTTGGGGTTATAACAAATACCATATTACCATACAGCGCTCTCTGTTTATGCATGTTTCTGTATGATTACTAGCATTATGGTGTTCGCTCTGTTGACTTATTATTTCTATTTCTATTTATATTATATGGTTTTCTTATGAGAGAAAACCTTTGCATGCCACAATACTTTTGTATTATATTTCATATAATGGCATTATATGAAATCATGGGTTTGGGGATGCTAAGAATGTAAGGTATTGTATTTTAAAATAACAGTATGATTTTTTTTAACTCATAAGAATGACCCTGTACAAGAACAGGGGCTTGAATCAACATTTATAATAATGATAATAATAATAATAGCAATAATAATAATAATAAACTTTATTTATATAGCGCCTATCGAGTTACAAGGTGCTTTATAAAATATGTGCAAAGATAGCTTATCATAAAACAAAAAAAAGTCAAAAAACAACATCCACAGAAAATGCAATAAAAACAGGGATGAAGTGCTCAGACATAGATAAAACAAAACGTGAGGAACAACTTGTACTGGTTGGTTTTTAAAAGCTTTTTAAACTGAGGCACTGACTCAGCTGATCTGATATTAAGTGTGTTCCACATTGTTGGAGTTAAAATAGTAAAAGCATGATCCCCTTTTGTTTTAATCCTAGACCTTGGTGCTTTTAACAACATTTAGTTTTGATTGCCTGATCGGGGTATAGGGGGAAAATAAATCAGTGCACTCACGCCCTTGTCCACGACGCGAAGTGTATTAAAGTAATTGTAAATGAAGTCCGGCTGCAGGCGTTCATGTTCGAGCACGGCCAGCTGTCTCAGGGCCGCAGCTTGAGGGCTCCACGCTTCATCCTGCCGCCATGGAGAGTGAGGGCAGTGGAGCAGGTCGAGGAGGGTGTCGCTCGCCTCTGTCTCTGCTCCTTCTGTACTGTCTTTGCTCTTTCTCTGAGAACATAATGAAAAATCAAACTACTCTATGCAGTTTTGAGAGTGCTTGAAACCAGGAGACACCAGAGGTGAAAAGGGCAAAAGCTATAACTTACTTTTTGTTTTACAAGTGTTCTGAAATGTCACGTTTACATATGCAAACGAGGAACAGAAATCTAAACATTGGATGAAGCCAGGTTCATTATTCTTTTTTCATTTTGTTGACATATTAGAGTTAAACGTTTTTGTGGCGGAAATACCTCTGTACCTTTTGGATACCTCTTTGTATCACTCCATAAATCAAGAGCCATAACAAAGAATCTATTTTCACTATATATAACAAACCCCTCTGTAAAAATGAAATCAAACTGGAAAGTTTGGCGTATGTTAATGCTACTGAAGTGGAGATTTCTGACTGATTTCTGAGAAAAAAACTACTAGATATCACCATGAAACTTCTCCAGTTGATTACTTACATTAAGACAATCATTTTTTGCAGCAAAAGTTTTCTGAAATGTTATGTTTAATGTCAAATATGCAAATGAGGCATTACCGAATGATAACTTTTGGTGAATTTGAGAGACATCGACAGACCCACATAGACAAAGTGAAGTAAAATAAACACTTAAATGTGTATTTGGGATGTTTTCTTTCCACTAGCTTAACATATTATGGAAGCAACACAGCCCAAATTTTGAAAATTGCCTGGGGTGTCTCCCCTAAAACCACTGAATAGACATGATGGTTTTCTTTAAGATAATCTAGAAAACCCTGCAACCAGTTTTAAAAAGGAAAAACTCACCCAGGTGCCACATCCACAAGGAAAGTCATTGAGACACAAGCAGCGAATCTGCTTCTCTAACGCCGCAGAAAGTGTGTTTGAGCTCATGTCTGTCAATATATTTGTTAAGAGAAACACAGAAGGTAAAGTCAGTTTTTCTCTGGTTGGTCTTTCAGGTAAAAGTGTGTTTATTTACAAATGGTTGCCGGTTGCCTGGCAACAGCTGGGGCTCCGTCCCGCATGGAGTCGGGACTTCAGAATAAAAGTGGAGAAGACAAAACTTTCGTTTCAGTTTAGGGTGTATTAGATAAACACCATTACTCTGAAATCCTCTCTGATATGCTAAGTAACTGTCAAAAATGTATAATAAGAAGAATTTAAGAAGAAGAAATAGGAGGGAAAAATGGAATTGATCAATTTTCCTTTAAACTGGGACATTCCTGTAACTGTTGACTGCATTGTTATAATAATATAATAGTCATTTTATTTATATAGCACTTTTTAAAACACATACATTTAAAAGTGCATTCAAAGTCATACCTCACCTTGTTTAATATTGCACCTTACCCCATCTCAGCTCATCCTATGTTTACATCTTTTTTAGATATACTGTATATATATATATATATTGTAAAAAATTCATTGCACTATTTGTAAATTTTAGAATTGTTATACTGTTTCCTACTGTGGATTGCAACTGTTGCACAACAATTTCCCTCGGGATAAATAAAGTTCTATCTTATCTCATCTTATCTTAAAGAAATGGAATAAGCCTATTTGTTCAACGATTTGAACTCCAAATAAAGCTTCAACTAAAAAGGCTGAGAAGAACATTTCTACATTGTGAGTAGTGAGTTAATTTTCCATGTTATTTTATCAGGGCGTTGGCATTGTTTTTAAACCATAAGATGTATCATTTCTACTGTGAAATCAATATGTGTGGCTCTTGAATCTGATACGTTGATCTACGTTTCCAAGTAGCCGAAAACCTCTTTCATATCAGATGTACACGTCCTGTGGTGTGTTATCCACGGTAAAGAATTTCAGAGATAGGACTCGTGTTACTTGGAAATTCTTTATCAAACAAAATATATATTGAATTCTTCGACAGCTCAAATCAATAATTTTCTCACATGTCAATGGACAGGAATCATTGGAGATGAAAACCAGGAAATTGGCGAAATTGCTGTTTTAATCAAAAAACAATAGCGATAACACAATAATTCCCCCGGGATAAGCAGGCTGACCGTGCTTTCCTTATACTTTTCATGCTGGTTTAACATTATACACTCTCAAGGTTTGACGGCATGTCAACAATACCTAGAATACCCCTGCAACTGTTTGTGTTTACTCATTCAATTGACTAACATCAAATGTGTAGATAACTATTTTGCAGCTTGCATTGTCTACCCACATTAAACCACAGTGGTGAACAGTGCCCTACAATTGCAAAATACAAACCTTTATGACGAGATGTTTTGGAAGATAATGCCACAAAGGCGTCATCCAAAACTTCACGTTTGGCTATATAAGCCACGTTGTGCCAGTTTAGGAGCATTAACTCAACAGCGAAAAAGACCAAAGTCACACCATGTCTGTGGGTAAAGGTAAGCTGTTTTCAAATTAAAGTTAATGAGTAAGGACAATGAACAACTTGTCAAACTCAATCTCAGTGTAACAATGCTTTTCAGGTGCTTTTGTTAATTATGTTGTGATGTCTAAAATCTGAAACAAGCTTCTAGTATAATCAGAATATATAACCTCTCAGTATAATCAGTTCTGACTCTTTGATGTTGATTCTTGTAACACTTGAGCAAGCAAACGGTTGACTTGCTATGCAGATCACAGCATCATTCTTTTGTGTTTAACCTCCTGTAGGTCTCCTGCTTTTCAGCATTGTGATGATGCACATCTCCTTCATCAGCCCCCGACACTCTAAATCAAAGCCTCTTCAGAATAACATGAAGAAGCTACATTTAGCTCTGTGTAATCTACAGGAAGCAGAGAATATTTACGTAAGTAAACACCTTATACTTTAAGTTTATAAAGTATAGAGTGCTTTGGAAGTGACACAGTTTTTTTTTTTCTTCATATTTTTAGAATTATATTTCGTATGAGATGTATTCAGTGGTAAAAGCCAAACAATATAACACAACATGAAGATATTAAAAATGGAAGTTGCCTCCTCACCAGTGCTGGAATGTAACTAAGTACATTTACTCAAGTATTGTTCTTAAGTACACATTCGATTTACGTGTACTTTACTTGAGTTTTTCAACATCATGCTACTTCATACTTTACTCCACTATATTCGTCTGACAGCTTTACAACTTACTTTTCAGATTACATTTTTTCATACCCTTGCTGTATAGTCAACGACATGTATCTCTATATTTGGGAATTTTTCTCTCATTGAGAAAATTCTCCTACTTCCTAAGAAAAAATTAACTATTGTAAAAAAAAACCTCTTGGATGAGCTGAGTTCATGAAAAGTTGACTTTTTAGAAATACTTGGTTCTCACAGGACAGCGACGCTACAAACGTATGATGATCTAAAAGAATATGATGCAAGGCTATAGATTAAATTACCCAACAGTTTATAAAGAAGTTAAATTAATTAGCACAACCTTAAACATCTACAGCAGTAAAATGCAACACACACATTAATGCAGTAATATTAAGTAATATTAATACAAAAACATCACTAATAGCACTGACAGCAACCATTTTACTGCACAATGAATACTTTTACTTTTCATACTTTAAGTACATTTTGCTGATAATACTTATATACTTTTACTTAGGTAAGGTTTTGAATGCAGGACTTGAAGTGGAGTATTTTGAGTGTGGTACTGATACTTAAAAAATCTGAGTACTTCTTCTTCTACTGCTCCTTACTGTCGATGGAGGCACCTTTTGAAGCCATTATTACTGTAAAAGTGATGATAGCTCACAGCTTCTGAGATCTCCATCCCTGACTGTCATAATGACTCTCATCTCCTCTCCAGGTCAAAGTCATGTTTGGCCAAAATGCAACGACGGAAGAGGAAATAAAGAATTTAGATTCCCCCCCTGAGGGAATAACTTTTGGAAACACCACCAAAGAAAAGCAGGACTCCATCTGTGCCATCCTCGAATACCTCGGCAACCACCTGCGGAAAATCCTCAAGACTGTCACCAAAAAAATCAATGCAGACCTCATCTTCAACAAGGTTACAGGGTTTCTCGGTTCCTTCAATCGGTCTGTTAGTAGCTTAAGAACAGATCAAAAGCAATGCCACAGAGATGTCATCACTTCAGACGATTACGCTATGAAACAAAAAGGCCTTGAAATCATTTATTATTCCAAGCGATGGGTGGAAATCATCAGGGAACAAAACGTCACCTGTTTGAACGTAAGACATTGAGAAACACTTTTGAAACACTTGTTGACAACTTAGTAATGCATTTATTTATTTGTTGGTGTTTTATTTAAGATTTTCTATATTAATTTATTTATATTTGCTGGTATTTATTTGATTTATAGTGTAGTCAGCCTTGTGCTTCATTCTGGATGCTGTACTATATGATTTTTTTAAAATTAATATATTGGCGATATTAAAATATTTAAATCAAACCACTTTTCTTTCTTTTTCAAGTAATTTTTTCATGTTTGACAATTTAATCGTTCTTCATCATCATCATCATCATCATCATCATCATCGTCATAATCTATTATAACGAACACACACACACACACACACACACACACACACACAACACACACACACACACAACACACACACACACACACACAACACACACACACACACACACACACACACACCTTTGTCTTTAACTTATACAGAACGTTGATCTAGAAGTAGGCCGACAAGGACACAAATATTCACACTACCATAGAGTAAATTCACAGCGACTTTGCTCTTCACAACTCCAAACATAGGAGGCCTGCTCAGTTCTCAGGGGTACAAGTAGCAGCGTCCCGGCTATAAATGGCGGCTACCTATGATAGCAGAGACGGCACAGTACTTTGCAAGCCGTTTAGCCCCTTTTTTTTTTGAGCATCCCAAGTTGTTGATGATATGAAAACAAGTAGTCTGCATCTATAACCCAGCTCTGGGATGGTATTTAGGAGTGGTTGGTAATTAAGGCTAATAAAGTCATAAAGGCTTCCTCTAGGCCAGTGGTTCCCAAATCTTTTCTGCAGGTGCCCTCCATGATTTATATATAGCCTCGCTGCACCCTCGCTTTTATAACTCTGGGAACAGCTGCTCCAGGCTGTAGTCAAAGGTGCAGGCCACCTCTAAAACAAACTCTTTTTTGGACTCTTCATTGACCACTACAACATCTGGTGTATTAGCAGACATATGTGAAAAAGTACCTGGGTTACTATTGCAGTGATGAAACGTGGAATGCTTGTATATTCTCACTGAGGGCAGACGATGGGTCGATAGGTCCTTTACTATGAGTAGAGTAGTGCCACGATATGCAGGTATTGACCAGAACTGTGATGTTTAAAAAATAAAATATTGATATCATGCTAATCACACACATATGAGAATATTATGTAAATGATCCAGCGAGTCATGTTCTTGGTTTTCCCGTTTTATTTTGTAGGTACATTCCCCTTGTGTGAAGCTTTACTTCCTGTCTTTGTGTTTTGGTCCTGGTCCTACCTGACGCCCACATCATTATTTATCCTCCTTGATCCATCTTTTTCATATAAGATCATATTATCGTTTTTGTCACAATGAATTTTCTATGTTGTATTTTTACTGTGTTGTTTATTTTGTACACACAACATTTATTGCACGTCTGTCTGTCCTGGGAGAGGGATCCCTCCTCAGTAGCTCTCCCTGAGGTTTCTTCCATTTCCCAAGTTAACTGTGGGGTTCAGGTACTTTTGGGGAATTTTTCCCTGTACGCTGCAAGGACAGAGGGGGTCGTATGTCTTTAAAGGTCCCAAAGACAAATGTGTAATTTGTGATATTGGGCTACATGAATAAATCTTTATTTTATTTGAAATCATTTCTGTTTCTTTCCATTCTCTCTTTGTCTCTCTCCCCCAACACCCCACATACAAATGAGTGTAATTATACAATAACCAAAGGTAAAGATGAATTTGACTGAGAGCAGTATTTTTATTTTATTTTTCATATTTTCTATTGAAATCGTGATAATAATCGTTATGATGAATTATTTTGGTCTGGCTTTTACTGTGAATGTGACAATGTACTCAATAATCTAATGCATCTATCTAACTATAAAGCAAGGAATTTCTATCTGTTTCTATTTTCACACCTAAATGAGCTAAAGATGTAATCTTTGGTTGACTATAGGCACGTTACGGTATGTGTAGGTGGACAGATTCCAAAGAGGGAACCCCCGTGCAGATAATATGAATGAATCCTGAGCTTGTATGACTTGCATTTCTGAAAAGTCATTTAATTTCTGTGACAGATGCACTGGAAACATGCAGGGGGAAATGTTAAGATGTTGATCATTATCTAAGGAGTCCCAATAAAAGTAATCCTCGATAGAAAGATGGATCAGAGAAAGTTTCACATTCAGAGAACCTGCTACTTCATGAAACGTCCTGCTGTCATGGATTGCCGATCTGGTAAGCATCCTGAGCACTCTAAAAACAGACCATCCTACAACTGCAACTTCTGCAGACTGAAGATCTCTCTCTCTCTCTCTCTCTCTCTCTCTCTCTCTCTGTATGTGCATGTGTATGTGTGTGTGTACGTGTGTATTCAAATCTAATTAATCTCCAATGTGTGTCCGCTGCAGTTATCATCTTCCTGTCCCTGCTCATCGCACCAGCAGCCTGCAGACCAAACGGGGCCTTGAACAAAAGCATCAAGATGATGCAGAAGGAGATCCATGCCACTCTGAGCAACCTCGTAAGCTTTTTGGTGCTTCATTAAAACTAGCCTATTTACTAATCAAAACCGCTCATACGGATATTCACATGCATTTCTATTGTCTGCTACTTTATACTTCTACTCCCCTACATCTCAGAGGGAAATATGGTATATATAATAATATATATAGTATACTACATTTATTTGACACATTTAGTTACTTTGAAGCTATAGATTAATAATACGAAACATAATCAACAAATTATTAATCATGTATTATAAGAGGTTAAGATAAAACTTTATTGATCCCTTGGTGAAAATCACAAGCTACCCAGAAGGAAATATAGTAAAAAAAAAAAAAAGAAAAAAAAAAGAAAAAAAGACAACGCTCCTCCTTTAATAGCTGCAACATTAAAGTGATAGACACATTAATGCATCAATACTTAAATCCAATAATATAATATATATTATACTAACATGGGGCGTGCAAAATTGGGTACTTTTATTTTTTTAATTTACATTGTACATTTTGATACTAATACGTTTGTACTTTTACTCAAGTAAAATCTTCAATGTCGGTCTTTTACTTGTAACATAATATCTCTACACTGTCAAATATCTGAGGAATCTACCCCACTTATCCCTGGGTATTACCATTTGCTACAGTATACGAGTATTACTCACTGATATGGACGCATACTGACCAAATCCTTCTCCTGCAGTCTACACCCGGACTGCTTCCCAACACCTCCTGCGAAATCCTTAACACCACAGAGCTGGTCGGGACTGGGCAGCAGTCCTTAGCCGCTCACCACCTCTCCTCCTTCCGCTGCTACATGCTGAAAATATCCCACGTGACCAAGGAGCTGTCTCCTCACCTGCTGATGCACAGCCAGCACACTCAGGATTTGGGGCAGCTGATGAGTGCCCAGGCAAACCATGTGGACTGCAACTTGCCCCCCTTTGAGCAGACCATGGACAGTTATACATTTGTCAAATGTCTGCTGGAGCTTCTGGACCAGCAGCTCAGCAAAGCAACATTGTGATTTCACTGCATAGTATGAATGCTGTATGTATCTATTTAACACATTTTTTTAATTATTGAAAAAAAATCGTTTTTGTAATCCAGTTTTACATGGATGGAAGTAACTTAGAATTTCTTATCTACTTATCATCAGTATCTGATATACAAGTAATATTTATTCAAAACAAAGTGAAATTCATTGAAAAATAAATTAAGTCAAGATTTTCAAAACTGTTGTTTTTATTGTGATTCAGAATTATTTAAGGCATCTTAAAACGCGTTGCATGAAGACAGTTGGGAACTTTGGAAGAGGACAAAAAAAAAAAACACTCAATATGCGACACATAGAAAATATCTTTACGTCTTAAAACAAATAAAATTCAACAATAAATTGGGGGAGAACCAACACGGGCAGACCTAATCTGCAATGATATACTGTACATCATCAGGTACAAAACCCCCTCACAGAAACAGCAAACAAAAGTTGGAAATCCAATCTGTATGACAAACATTTTAAAATCAGAGGGCAAGAGAAACAAACCAATAAAATGATCAAACAAATGCCACGCTGCAGTGGAACATCGGGGCTTTCTGTCATAAGTTAAATAAGCCCATGGATCACTGTAAAAGTATTGCATTTTGATGACTGCTTTTCCCATCTTACTGTAAATTGAGCAGCCTGTACATCGACAGGTAAATTATTTCTATCTTGTAAAAAGAAAGTAAAATCGGCCATTAAAAGACATCTGCAATCTACAATAAAACACACAAAAAGCTGCACATTCATCAAATAAGATTTATCAGTGGTGCCATTTGCGACCGTAAAGCTCAGAGTAAACGGAGTTGTTCTGCAGAAAAGAAGTAAAATCACAAAATCACTGTATGCCTGAGGAGTGCTGAACCGCAAAAAAAAAAAAAAAAAAAAGACATGGACTAATCAGCCTGCTGAGATCATACGTAGGGCAATTTATTTGACCTTAAGGCTGATGGACATCAGACATGACGACTAAATCTGCACAGTGTCTTATTCTCAAGCAGTCGACAGAACAATGTCAGTAACACAACAAATGAACTGAATGGACGGGTTAACTACATTTTAATATGTCTTTTGGTCTGTCTCCGAGCGCTGCGTCTTTTCACGTGGCGTTAACATACGGTATAAATAAGTGTAACTACGAGCAGAAAAAAAACATCGGTCGATTAAACCATGTGATGTAACCTGTAACCTTACAACATGTTTTCCTGCTGAGAAGGACCCTGGCTAGATTTGTTCATAGCTGAATGGAAAAGAATTACGCTGACCAGCGCAGCCCTGAGTGACCAACAAAGACCCCGAAAACTACTGAGCATTCAGCTAAGATCCTGTAACACTGCACATGTGAAATATAGTGTGTGTGTGTGTGTGTGTGTGTGTGTGTACATATATATATTGTGTATATACATACACATAAACTGCTAATTAAGTTATGCTCCCTATGAGGGATGTAAGCAATATGGCTCCATTATGCTGTGACCTGCCCAGTTGAAACCCAGTTGAACGTATGTAACATTCAAACTGTATTTAAAATGACTGCTTTCTTGTACATTTCGCAGTTGAACTCACTGGAAATGGGCAGAGCAAGCAACGTATGAAGGAAAATGTGGAGCAAGGACGGAAAACCACCAAGAAACCACTTTTGTTAACAGGCAAAATAACATTCACCTGAGTAAATGACGGATGGAAAAGACAATAAAGCCCTCTGCTTTCGTGTACCAATTAAAGGGTTTGGTATTTTTTTTAACCTGGACCCTATTTTCCTATGTTTTTGAGTCTAAGTGACTAATGGGGACAACCATTTTTAAATGGGTCATGTATTGAGGGCGAGCAGGCGGCAATGTAATTGGGCAATTCACACACACCCAGTCTACCTGCTTTACATCAAGTTTATGATTCATTTTAAAGGTTATTGTTTTACATATAGAGCCATGCATGGTCAGGCACCTGAGTACATCTCTGAACTTACTGTTTTACTGATTTTTTTATTATTGTAAAGCACTTTGATGTTGTTCTTTAAAAAGATAATATACTGAATAAACTTATTAAAAGTGTTTGCTTTTGCCATTGACTGACTCAGATTGTTATTATAAGTCTTACGTTATGGAAAGGACAAATACAGAGAAATAAAAGGTTTGTCTTTAACTCTCACTTGATGCGGTTTAGAGTGCCGGTGTTTTCAGAGTTTGTTGTGTTCAAGTACAAAAAGCACAGCTTAGTTTTATCTTAAAGAAGAAGATGTCATGGCTGAATATTTAGCTGATTTCGACAATGTGGATGTGAAGATTTCAGAAAGAGACATTTCCGGGCGAGACAAACAGACCGGATCAAGTGAAAGATAAAAGATGTTTTATTTTACTGTATGGTCCAAACCATAATGTTGTTAGACACTTAGAAAAACAATCAGAGTTGTCCGTGGCAAAAACAAGCACTTTTAGTGGACATACATTGACCGGAAGGACTACATTTAAGCCCACAATACATGAGCAATTAAAACAATTGTTGTCCCCATTAGTCACTTAGACACAAAAACATGAGAAAATAGGTTCCGGGTTGAAAAATACCGAAGTTACCCTATAAGCACAGACCACGAGTGATCAACTTGACCATGTTTCAGGCGATTCTTTACATTCTGATTGGAAACCTTTACGGGAGGTTTCAGAGCCTTTAAAAAACACAAAACCTTACTTCCAGCTAGTCCTAAAAAAAAAAAATCCCACATTCACATTCCTTGTGAGAAAAGCATCCTATCCATACACTTTATACAACTGAGAGAAAACACAAAATGAACAATCACTCAATATTTCCCTTTTTAAACACAATGTAATTTAAATTCAAATACATATTGTTGTTCAAAAAGCAAACAACCAGTACCACTTTTCAATAAAGTATTTAAAAGATCTTCACTTAAAAGTATGTAAAAGTAGTAATAGTTGCTGTCATTAAAATACAATATGATAAAAGCCATTTTTGCACAAATATTTTATATGTAATGACAAAGATGAGGCTGTACAACGCAACAAATGTATGACCATCCAACATACAGAGTAAAAGTAAGCCAGACCTAGCTTGCATTTATCATTTTGTTTATTTTTGAGGGAAGTTGTGGCTCTGTGGAAGATGTAGTGATCTTGCTGAACGGCTGTACGGTGAACTGGTGATATGTCATTGTGATGATTGCTGTTAAAAGCTTCAGGTGGTTTTTGTGCCGCCTCACCTCCTCTGAAAGTAAGGCTACACATCTGTGTGTGTGACGGCCTGGATGGCTTCTTCAGGCAGGAGGGATGGATCACTAAGGATGGACGTGGTTGTGCTCAGCTGGCGAAGGGTACTCAGCACCACTGAAAAAACAAGAAACTGCATTTTAAAACCCACAACCGGACTGTCAAACACAGCATTTTGAAGCCAACTGTGCTAGGCATCTTTACTTTACTATCTTTTTCTGCACAGCAGGCATGTACTGGATTCACAATTTTCAATTCAACTCAATTTGGCAGCTCAAAACCTCAACGATAACTAAAATATTTGTACTGGGACGCAAAAATGTAAAAAAACCTCTTCTCGGAAAGTGTAAATGTGAATGTATTTCACACACACACCGTGTGTTTTCCAGGACACCGTGTGCACATTTGTCATTTACCAGGACTTTTTCATGACTGCTGCATTTGACACTCCCAGGTTTTCCAGGATGCATAGGAACCCTGTGTGTCATGCTAAGGACAGTGACTCAGGGGAATTTCAAAGATAGTCTCACCACCAGTGATTTGACTGCAGGACATTAAGTCATCATCATTAAAATTGAGGGGACAGCCCCAATAGACAGGGAAGCCTGAGCCACAAGGAGGTTATCTTTCTGGTTACGTTTGTCAGCAGGATCACAAAACAATTACTGGCCCGGTTTTCATGAAACTTGGTGGCAGAAACCATTTCATTTTGGAGCAAAGTTTGGACACAAATTATTTCTCACTGTCTGTAACATTGTTAGTTAGGCCATTTGGCCTTGTCGGTCTGTTCTATCCTAGTTCTTTATTATCTTTATGGTTTCCTGCAGCAGTGAAGGCCCAGCCTCAAACTGCGACTTTCACGATAAGAAATCTTTTGACGTCACTTTACATTATCAGATTCCCTAAATGTCATTGCTAAAGTCAGACTAAGGTCAGGAATAAAAGCTTATTAAGTGGAAGGTTAAAAAAAAAAAGGAAAGAAAAAACTATTGGAAAGTGTGACTTCACGGTTTCTGCCCATGAGATTGAAAGTGGAGAGATTTTCACGTCATTAACAAACAAAAAAAAGAAAAAGAGATGCACAGCGAAATTTCCATGGGCCTTCCAGGCCATGGGTGCTTAAAAAAAACTGAGATAGTAACAGATAGGAAGTCAACTAATAAATATTTCTGTTGCAACCATAACTCCCTTTCATACATGCACCGAAACCCTGAAGTTGTCTTGAAATTACCGGGAGGAGCTGCATGTGAGAACGCAAATGTCCAAATCCTTCAGACCAGGACA
>CALSBV010010907.1:149865-173768 GCA_943590825.1 Bovichtus diacanthus | reverse complement strand
TAGAAGGTAAATGGAATGGTAAATGTTCTGCATTTATAAAGCGCTTTTCCAATCTTTTGCGATCACTCAAAGCGCTTTACAACACATGTCAGCATGTCTGCACGCGCAACTCTAAACTAAACAGAACTGAGTATTTCTCGTTGGTGAGAACACGTCTGACACGGACAGTCTGCTGCTGTGTGTGAAGTGGCTATTGTCCAGAGTTCATAGGAGAAAAACAGCCATGGAGTAGGTGGCGTACAACATCTTTGTGTGTCTGTTTGTGCTGGATTTCTACGAGAAATAGTCCTTTACTTACTGGGTCTGAGCGCTGGAAGGGAGCAGTGACGATCCAGCCATTGTAACGTGGTCTGACACAGCTCTGCCCTGCTTGTGGTTAACACCATCCCATTGAATGAATCAAAGAGAGGCTTGATAATAATGCTGAACTGCAAAAGGGATAATGGTCAAGGATCAATGATACAGAGTGAGACGAATGCAATTCTGCCTGACCAACTGTTTGAGCCCCACACTGTAACATCCCATCTGTAGCTTTACCACTTTAACCTCAACCTGAAAAGTCACAAAATTAGAGCTTCGTTTGGGTTCCTTGGTAATTAAATAAATCATCAAGTCATCGAAATGCAGTTTCTGCCTTGTCTTGGTATAATGTATTTACCACACACTTTATATGGCACTAAAACACAAGCTCTGTCTGAGATAATCACTGCACCTGACAACAAATACATGGCGAAACAATTCCTCTTCTAAAATACAGAGCTACTGCTACAGTTCAAAGTGGCGTTTTGATTATTTTTATTTAGATTTTAAAACCCATAGGAAGCCCTGAGAGGAAAGTGACAAAAAATAATGCTGGTGATTTGATCCATTTCCAAGTCTGTTCTAAATTGTTTTTCCCCCTCCATCTTTATGGAAATGGAGGATTTTGAATCCTCTTTTATTGGTCACACACAGTGACATTTATACTCTGCATTTAACCCATCCTAGTATTAGGAGCAGTGTGGGGGTCCCGTGCCTTGCTTGCTGGTACCTCTCAGTACCAGTCCACTCTCCACACAAGCCCAAGCCAAGTCCCTGCAGACTGAGCTCTAAACACCAGGTACATATGTTGTGCGTCAGCCAGTTATCAAACACTACTGCGATGTCTTGAAATTACAACTCAGCTGGAAGAAAACATGAATGATTTTAGTCCTATTGCAACATGCAGCAGTGGTGCACTTCAGCCTCTTGTGGTCGGAATGAGAATTACAAGAACAAACATTTAGAAGAAAAGCACCTGAAAAAACTTTTCTTGGAAAGATTGTCCTGGCAAAACATTTTATTTCCACCTGTTCTTAAGTCATAGACACAGGAGAGAAAACTATTTAGACCAGATTAAGAAAATTGCTCACCAGAATATTCACTTTCGTCTCAAGACTTCCCTGTCTAAGCACTGAGGCCACTGAACAAACTTTAAAGAAGTTTGTCTATATAACCTGGACTAAAGATTTCAAAATGTTTCAGTTGTGTAACATTTATGTCTATTAAGTTTACTGTGCATGACACACAATATACTAATTCCTCATTCAGTCTGATCTGAACAAGCCAAATGCTTACACTGTATTCTGTGTTATTAATAAGCAGCAAACTGTATCAGCTCCTTTATTGAAGGATACAATCCAGAACTTCCAGTTCTGAAGAGTGCGGTTCTTCACATATTCATTGAACCTCTCTTGCATGTGGTCGAAGCGATGCCGCCTGATGGGCACCCCTGTCGCGGGCAGCTGCTCCTGACACGAGCTGTGGTTAAGCAGAAACAGTTGAGAGTTGATGTGCATCTAATAAGTGACTAATAAGCGTCTCTGCACGTCTCATCAGAAGAGAGGTGACGCATGTACGATGTTTTGACATACTTAATGGAGGTGTTGAGCTCCTCGATCTCCTCTCGTAGTCTCTTGACTTCTTCCTGCATCTGCTGCCTCTCCTGTTGGAGCTTCCCGATGTGATCCACTGTCTTTTGCAATGTGACTGCATTACTGATCTAGATTCACAAAGTTAATGAATATAGTAGGAAGGGAGAAAGCAAATTTAATATTTCTATACTATATATGAAGCAAATATTGTGCACAAAGACGGCCCAAAATTCATTATGGATTATTTATCATTTTTCTAGATTAAATCGATAAAAAAAACAGAAAACATATTAAATCCTAAATCAAATCATATTCAAATATTCATCCCAGTTTCTCAAAGTCCAAGGTGATTTTTTTTAAATGCCTTGTTTTTTTGTCAGTACATAAAACAAAGATTTTCAGTTTAATGTAGGTATAAAACAGAGAAATGCAGGACATCTCCATATTTGAGAGGCTGAAAACTGCATTTTCTTCCATTCTTGCATGAAAAATTATTGTAACGATTAATACATTTGTCAAATAGTTTATAGATGGATTGATTGTTTATCTGTCGATTAGTCACATAATCGTTGCAGCTCTAGTCCTGAATCTGTTGCGGATGTTTTATGAAGACACAGGTACACAGACTTACATTTGATTGTGACTTAAGAGTGGGAACCAGGTTGCAGAGTGTTTTAAAGCCAATGTTTATGTTTGATCGTCTCTTTTGCTCAGCAGATATGTGTGTTGTCCTCCGGCTCTGTCGCACAACAACAGTGGAAATGTTATACAGAGGCTTATTGAGATTGTGTCATAGATTACAGAGGAAGAAAGGAAATGCTACAGATGTAACTAACAGGGTTATGCATATGCAAAGGCATTACATTCAGTCTTAATGCATCTTCAGCAATGTTTTAACACAAAGTTAAGACAAAGTTAAACCTATGGGAGGCCAATATGTCATTCAATGACAATAACCACATCAAAAGGAAGCGATTATGCAAGCAAACCATTTATGTTATCAAACAAAAACACACCAACCTGATTTTGTTCCATCTTTACAAGAGGTGTACTGCTGCTGATCAGTGACTGGGGACTAGGAACTTGATCTAACCCACATGGTGACCCCTGACCTGATCCTGGCTGACTGTGACCTGGAAAGAAAAAGACAAATACACTTGTACCAAGTTGTGGGTTTGGGGTAAGATGTGCTTTGTGAGTAGAGTGAAGTCTCACCGACACTAGAGGAGGATTTCTGATTTTTGCGGCTGGAAGAATAAGACTTTTCTTTGGGGACAATCGGTTGGGGAGACTTCTGAGACACAACGTGAAATCCAGGAGCCTGAAAAACATGAAAAGAGAACAAATAGATAAGAAATTTAAAAAAAAAAAAAAGAGGTACAAGACCGAGAAGCATTTAAATAAAACATGATCTTTCTTTACTTTATAACTGATCACCTACGTTTTAAAACTGGTAAAGTTTGAATTTCACATTCATGAATTATACACATCACAGCAAAGTGAACAATGAAATGGAAATGTTGGAATTTTGTGATTCTCTCTTTGCAACTCAAGTCTACCTTTGAGAAAGAGACCCTGTGTCTCAATGAGATTACCTGTCTAAATAAAGGTTAACAAAAAATTCAATAAACACCCACTGTGGCGTAAGAGCTGAAACATACCCCTCCAAGTTGAGAAGGAGCGAGGACCACCCCAGTATTATGGACATCTGCTTTCAGAGGTGTTGGTGTAACAATTACAGCATTGGCATGACCTGGGAAAGGGGCTGAGAGGATGCACATTGACAGTAAGGCACTGAAGTGTTTGTTTTATGTGCATTCATACATGAACATCCATCAATGAGTTGACCTATGGGTCCCTACTGCCTTTTTCCTCAGTGGCTTTTCTGTCAATGCAGAAAATAAACTGCATGGTTAACATGAGTCTTAAAAAGTTTAATTGCACAATTTAATATCTTAAAACGTAATTTTACAAAGTTCTGCTGTCCTATTAAAATGAAAGCAATGCGCGCCCTCATGACCAAGGGGTTAGGTTGCCGACCATTTACTGCAACCGATTGTTGTAGATATTATTAGCCTTAGATTAGCTTTACACGCTATTAGAGCTATCAAGTATATTGACAGTTATTCAGTTCTAAAATTATTTTTGTTTTTTCTCTCAACAAAATAAAAAAAACATGGAATTTGAGTGTATTTTCCTCAATTCATTCAAATGATCAGTGGTAAAAGCTACAAAGCTACAAAGTTAGGCTACAAAACGTGTCGTAAAGCAATATGACTGAATAAGAAAGGCATTAAAGTGACACGGCTCCACTGACAGATCAACAATGTTAAATGCACAATTTCTTTAAATGCAGAACCAATATCTT
Organism: Bovichtus diacanthus; assembly: GCA_943590825.1. Classification (NCBI taxonomy): domain Eukaryota; kingdom Metazoa; phylum Chordata; class Actinopteri; order Perciformes; family Bovichtidae; genus Bovichtus; species Bovichtus diacanthus. Next base: position 169,508 of record CALSBV010010907.1, on the reverse strand, counting down.
GATCTTGAGATCAGAAATTACAGACCTGTGAGGATGAGGTGGGAGGGTGGGAGGGAGTTAGCAGGAGCGATCCTTTGCACAGGGCGGTTTTTGTTGGCACTGGATGACTGAAAGGGGCGAGGCAGGACAAAAGTCTGAGGGTGCTGGACAGGATTGGCCAGTAATGGAGCCAAGGGCTGGAGCTGGGAAGGAGGAGGTTGTGCGGATATGGAGCTATACTCTGAGGCGTGGCTGAAAGTGGTGGCTGCGTCGCTGGGTGTGACAGCAGAGGAGGTCGCGTGTGTCTCATCCAGCGTTGAGGTGTTGTCCAAGGATGAGGGAACCATGGGTGCTGCTGAGGTCATGTCCTGACCTGGAAGGCACTGTGCCAGAGGATCATGAGTTAATGGCTGAGAGGCTGCGGAAACTACTCTTTGATCACTGGGCGCCACCTGCGCAGGAAATAGAGGCATGTAGTTCCGTACATAGGCAGAATCACCGCCATCTGTTTGACTGGTATGACTGGCTATGGGAGCGGCGATGGGTAGAGAACCAGGAGGAGATATGTGGTTGCTTGTGAGCATTGAGGACATTAACTGGGCCTGGCAAGGGATGACAAAGGGAAAGGGAACAAACACACTTAGTCCTCTCTAGTGCAAGATGAAACAGAAGAGATGCAATTCTATGTAAGTTCATATTAGCTGTAAATGTTCTCTTATGTGCTGGTTAAGATTATGACGGTAAAAAGGGTCTTTCTACAGACCATAATCCCGTGTCTAGACCGCAAACGTCACGTCGGTGTTGCATGACAACAGCGTGTACGCCACACTGTGTATACTGGCTCCATCTGGTCCAAGCATATTGGAAGCATCGAGCAGCGAAGGAGCAGGCAAAGTTTCTACGTGTGCAGTTCTCCTTTAATTTGTCTGAGTAGTCCAGTTTTTTTTTTTCCCCCATCAACACTCGGTACTGTTCTTATTTCATTACACTTCAACATCGTTACTTTTATCACCTCTTGTCAGTCCTCAAATACCTGCAAAGGCTTTACAATCTGAAAATGCTGGCTGACTATTACAAAGATAAATAAAATGGTCAGTAGGTAGTAGGGCCTTCTCTTACCAAGCCCCCCCTTCTTTGGAATCGTCTTCCTACCCAAATTCGAGAGGCTACCTCAGTCGACTCATTTAAAAGTAAACTCAACACACACCTCCAACCTCTCTTGGTCTGCCCTAAAGACCAAACTATGATTACCCAACTTACACTTCTGTACGTTTTTCTACAATTTTCTAATGCTGATACTGTAATTATCCCGCTTCTATATGTTTTTGCGTGTTTTGCTAATGTCGCTCTTTGCTGGTGTGATTATATGTGCAGCCCTTTGAGGCGTGCTTTGTGATATTGTGCTATAATAAACTTTGACTTTACAGGATGCATTTGATTGACACATTAAGATTACGCAATACAGAAAAATAAAATAAACGGCAATAAAAGGAGAAAACATTCCATCAGAAACAATAAAAATCTATAAAACAAGGTCAGATAACAACATAAATATAATATGATAAAAGCTTAATAATTAAAATGATAAAATGATGATGAAACCCTAAAATATGTAGTAAATTGTAGTAAAGTCGCAGTGTTTTATTGGGCATCAACCTCACGTTTACGTGGATATTGTCGGAAAAAATAGATTCCGTAAATAAACGCTGAGCCTGCGCAAACAGCGCGAGTCTGTAGACACGGGGGAAGCCTTTTATATATAATTACTATTATTCATTTGTCAGAAATGACAATGTCACTGGATCCATTCAAATGTGGATGAATAATTGACTTTTCTGGCAGCTGATTATTGACTGCAGCTTAATTTTCCAACTTAAAGAAAACATTACTTTTCCTAATGTCACTTATTAAAAGAGGGGAATGTAGAGAGAAGAGAATTGTGGACAACTCGCTTTCAAACTAGCTGCATGTACAATCTATAATTTTAATGGTAGGTTTATTTTAACAGTGAGAGACAGAATATTTTTTTAAAAATCCAGAAAATCACATTATATAAAAGATATAAATTGATTTGCATTTGATTGAGTGAAATAAGTATTTGATCCCCTACCAACTAGCAAGAATTGTGGCTCCCACAGACCGGTTAGATTAGTCCCCCTCGCTCTAAGAGAGTAGTCCTAATCTCAACTCATCACCTGTATAAACAACACCTGCCTCAACTTGTCACCTGTATAAATAACACCTGCCTCAACTCGTCAGCCACAACACCTGTCCACAGAATCATCCCATCAGATTCAACCTCTCCACCATGGGCGAGACCAAAGAGCTTTCTAAGGACGTCAGGGACGAGATTGTAGACCTGCACAAAGCTGGAATGGGCTACAAGACCATCGGCAAGCAGCTTGGTGAGAAAGAGACAACTGTTGGAAGAAACACAAAATGACCATCAATCGCCCTCGGTCTGGGGCTCCACGCAAGATCTCGCCTCGTGGGGTATCGATGATCATGAGAAAGGTGAGGGATCAACCCAGAACTACACGGGAGGAGCTTGTTAATGATCTCAAGGTAGCTGGGACCACAGTCACCAAGAAAGCCATTAGTAATACACGACGCAGTAATGGTTTAAAATCATGCAGCGCCCGCAAGGTCCCCCTGCTCAAGAAGGCACATGTACAGGCCCGTCTGAAGTTTGCCAATGAACAGCTGAATGATTCAGAGGAGGCTTGAGAGAAGGTGATGTGGTCAGATGAGACCAAAAATCAAGCTCTTTGGCATCAACTCGACTCGCCGTGTTTGGAGGAAGAGAAATGCTGACTATGACACCAAGAACACCATCCCCACCGTCAAGCATGGAGGTGGAAACATTATGCTTTGGGGTGTTTCTCTGCTAAGGGGTCAGGACAACTTCACCGCATCGAGGGGAGGATGGACGGGCCCACGTACCGTGAAATCTTGGGCGACAACCTCCCTCCCTCAGCCAGGACACTGAAAATGGGTCGTGGATGGGTCGTCCAGCACGACAATGACCCAAAACATACTGCCAAGGCAACAAAGAAGTGGCTCAAGAAGAAGCACATGAAGGTCATGGAGTGGCCAAGCCAGTCTCCAGACCTTAACCCCAGAGACAATCTGTGGAGGGAGCTGACGCTTCCAGTTGTCAAGCGACAGCCTTGAAACCTTAAGGATTTGGAGAAGATCTGCAAAGAGGAGTGGACCAAAAACCCTCCTGAGATGTGTGCAAACCTGGTGACAAACTACAAGAAACGTCTGACCTCTGCTTGCCAACAAGGGTTTCGTCACCAAGTACTAAGCCATGTTTTGAGAGGGGATCAAATACTTATTCAATCAAATGCAAATCAATTTTTATCTTTTATATAATGTGATTTTCTGGATTTATTATTTTTTTTTTAATATTATGCCTCTCACTGTTAAAATAAACCTATGAAAAAAATGATAGACCGCTCATTTCTTTGTCAGTGGACAAACTTAACAAATCGGCAAGGGATCAAATAATTATTTCCTTCACTGTATATCTGTGTTCACTTTCTATTCACCCAGTTCAGGCAAGTGTTTTCAGCCAAAGTTAAAGAGGACATGACTCCCTCCACCGGCTTCCAGTGAATTGAAGGATATAATTTAAGATCCTTTTACTTGTTTAAAAAGCTGTCCCTTAAACACACTAACATGCTGCCAAGAAATGTCTTCTGTACAGCTCAGATACAGTTTCTGTTGTCTTTTCTGTTTTAAGCTAAAAGTCACACGAGGACCTACAGTTAAGCTGCATTTATGGACCCAACAGAAAATACGGCTAAATAAATGACTGATTGGGAGAGCTTCAAGGAAAGAGATGCAAAATATATAGCCAAACTTTGAGTGTGTGTTTGATTCTCAAAGGAATATAAGTTTCATGTTAAGCAGTTTGAGGAGTGAGTCATGTATGAAAAGTGCTATGTAAATAAAGTTTAGTAATATTATTATGTTACATAGATTTTTTTGTTTGTGTGTAACTACAGTAAGACAGAAAGAGGATAGAAGATGCGGAGGAAATCCTCCTAAATTGACCCAAAAAAAAAAAAAAAAAGTCCTTAACCTTGGAAAAATAACACAGTTCCTTGAACATAATCTCATCATGCTTGTGTGTGTTAGGGGCTGTGCCTTGGGTTGGTGTTTACCTGTGTCTGAGAGCTGCTGCTGGGTAGAGGGGTGACAGATGATGCAGTGGGTAAAACAGAGGGGAAGACGGGCGGACGGAGGCTGTGAAATAAGTCTGGAACAAGAGTCTCTATGTTAGCTAGAGGTTAGTAAAACCACACTACCTTTTGTGTTAGGCTAAGCAAACTGCTTTAGCAGAGTTACTAGAACATGTGCGTTTGATTGCTGTAAAGTGTGCACTATTAGTGTGTGTGCAGCACTACTGCAGCTATGGGTGGTGCTTTGCTCCTACCTTGCAGTGGGTCAAAGGAGTCCATGAAGTCCAGGTTGGGTTGTAAAGGGATGAGTCCTGGTTGGATCATGTCTGCGTTCCCTGCATGAGCTGTGAAAGGTAAAGAGGCAAACAGAGGGAGAGTTGGGGGAAGACAGGCCAGTAGTGCCAACCTTGGAGAAATTACAACATTTTCAAATCAATCTTTTAAGGGAATATTTCAGCCCACAAAATGACCATTTGTATATCAATTACTCACCGACTGTGACCTTGAATTATCGTATGTCTCCACGGTGAACGAAGTATCAAAAAACGGAGAAAACTCTTGATAAACTGAAGTAAATGGGGGCCGCGTCTAACAACAGAAAAACAACAACAAAACATCCGTTTCCATGTGTCGTTCATACAGGCGTATAATCACTACTTTCCAAACACATGCAGTTTTGCTAAAACACTCCAGACTCCCACGGACGAGAAGCGCGCCCGTCCAAGCTTGAGACTGTTTATATAAAGTGTTATAAATAGTAAGGTTTTAGCAAAAATGCAGGTCTTTGGGAAGTAGTGAGTATACGCCTGGATAAAGGACACATGGAAAGGATGTTTTGATATAGTTTTGCTTTTGTTAAACGCGGCTCCCCGTTTACTTCAATTCATGAGGGATTTTCTCCGTTCACCGTGGAAGCATGCGAGAAAAACTATGTTTTTCTTAATGAATTCAAGGTAACACAGGTGAGTAATTAATACACAAATGATAATTTTTGTGGCCGAATATTCCTTTAAAATTACATGTTGAGAGTGTAGGAAGATTATAAAAATGTTTTATTAGTCACTACTGTTTTCATAAAATACACTAATGATTTTCTTACCAATCTCCCTTGGATTGGGCCAGGCTATGTGCTGGTGCGAGGCCAACGTGGAGAACAACGTGTCTGTAAACTCGGACATCAGAACGTCCATGTCAAAGAGGGGGTCCATCTCCATAGGGGCAGGCGTTTCATTATACCTACGAGGCACACGGCGTGCAGCTGTCTCTTCATCCTGGTAAAAGGAGACACGGAGCATGTCTGGAGAGACTTCCCCAAACAGCGATAACTGCTCCTCTGGTCCCTTGAAGTGTTCAAAATGCAACCAGCAAGCCAGTTAATGACACACGCATGCAGTGTTGAGTACAGCAAACATGGGATGGCACTAAACTAAGAAACAACACTTTGTCTCCACACTTCATGCACTAGACTTAAAAAATAAATCTATATATGGATACATAAATATATATATACACACACACACACAGTATATTTGTGTACATCAGCAATTTACAAGATAAATGAAGTGAAACCAGTCAAAAGGACTTTGTTTACATAGCCAAAGATGATCTATTGAAACATTTAATAACGTTTACGTAATAATGTGAGAGACTGGGTTAGCATGGGTTAATTCATGTTGGTACTAACAGCATTGTGGTGGGTTGAGCATGATGCAGTTTTGCATACCTTAAGCAAGCTTGAGAGGTCATCATCCTTGTGCTTCTGTAACTATAAAAGTGATTTTAAAAAAGTGCCAGATTAGATCATTATAAATATTTTATGAGCAATAACAGGATACATATATAAAATACCCAGTATCCCTCTAAACTATTACAGGGCGTTGATAAAAAACTGAAAGATAGAATACCCTTTTTTTAAAGTATGTTCTCCACTTGTGGTATTCTCTTATGACGATTTCAATTCTTCTTTTCCAGCATTTCCCCTCTGGGGCAATGCCCTGCAGAAGAAAGAGGGAGATGTGAAATATTCCACCGTCCATAACAAACACACAACACAAAGAAAGGAAGTGATAAGGGAAACATAAAACTAAATGAACAAGTAAGTGTTTGAATGAGTGAACATAAACAAATCCATGGCAGGATTTCAGTGACTCTTGCTGCTCGTGCACCACGTAATGTTTAAATTGTTGTCTCTTTACCGTTGCAGGACGATGGACGTCCAAGTACATATTTCCATCCAGGGGAGTTGCAAAGTGGCAAACAGGATTCTCCCTTTTCTCCACATCTGGGGGTAGAAAAACAACCTCAAAGTCAGCCCCAGTTGAAATACACAGTCACTTTTATTCATACTGGTGAACTACAAATGCAGGGATCACATTAGGGATGAGGCGGTATAGGATTTTTATCGTGAATAACCTCACATGTTATAGTATAGTTTTTCATAGTAGAGTATAGTAGAGTTTTTGATTTGTATATTTTGATGAATCCCAATCATTTTGGCCATGAAAATCGTGACATTTTCATATCGTCCCATGCTTATTTACAATACAATAACATTATAGCAAACATGCCTTAAAATGGACAAATAAACATTCATTGCTCAGCTAAGAGCCTATAAACAGCTTGACCTAGTTTGTGTTTATTTTTGAGACATGAATGAGAGTAGCTATCGGTCACTGTCATAAAACTGCTCATGGCATGTAAACAACAATTTTACAGATGACGTTGCAAGTTCCGTTAAGTGTGGACTGTACCAACTATACACATTGGAACCGAGAGGAAACATAAAGCCTGGTGACATCCTGGATATTCAAAAGGGCGATATTATGTGGCGAAATGTACATCTATCAATATAGAGAATCAGATTTATGTCTCCCCACTTTTTCTGACAACAGCTTATAGAACCGGATCCTGAGGTCTTCTCACTTGATGAAAGAAATGTTAAAATTCAAATCCCTTTAAACTAAATACTAACCATGCAGTCTACACACTCTTTGGATACCAAATGAAAGAGGAACTCTTACACTGCATATACCAGGCTCTCCATATGGCGTTGTTGAGGCGGATCTTGTCTCTCCAAAGCAGTTTTAGACCTTTGAAGTTCTTCCATTTGGGAGATACCAACTTGCCACTGAAAAGACAAGAACATTTACAGTGAAATCTTTTCCCAAGTGATTAGATACACGAGACATTTTATGAAACAATTACGATGGCTTAACCTGAACAAGTAGATCGATATCTCAACAATAATTAAAACCCTCAAAGATCATAATGTTCTTCTCTGTGTGACCAGCAGAAGAAGCCCTAGTATTCTAGCTTGTAGTGGATAAAAGAAAATATTTTTCTATGGACCGAGGGGTCGGGAGGGGGGCAGGCATAACAAAACACACAATAAAGCACAAAACATATAATTTATTTATTACATGTATAATGTAAATGTAATTATTCCATTTTATATTATGCACTTTATTTATATTATTATTACATTGTAATATATATATGTATAAATAAATAATATATAAAAATGTTTACAATAAATATTACCAACACAAAAAAATGATTTTCTCCGCAGCCCGGTGGTTGGGGACCCCTGTTCTAACCTACACTAACACAACACCTTAACAGGGAATCTTTTTTAAGTTAGTTTAATCATAAATCTATTCTGCTCTATTTCAGTAACTTGACACCAGCAGGAAGAAATGTCTCTGTCAGAGTATTTTAAAATGTCTCCATAAAACCTGATTTTGACATTAATACTGACGCTTTACCATGACTCTAACCCTAAATAAAAAAAGAGACATGCAACAACTCTTTACCGACATAAAGTGTGATTTTTCTCTTGCCACAGGAACAGTAAAGAAAGCTAAACTCTACCCTTGAGAATCCGAGTGTACAAATAATTTAAAAAGAATAAAAAAAAAAGGTACAGGTCACCCTGACCAACACTGGCAGTGTACTGAAAAGACTTCAAGAGATAAAGCAAGAAAAACAAACAAGAAGGAATCTGCCAAGGTCACGCTCAAGTTAGAATGATAGTTACAAGTGTGATATGGAAACAAGCAGTGAAATAAACAGAGAGGGAACACACATGCGCTATTAAAGGTAAAACAAGGCGACGTCGGAGGAGTTCATCAGTGTGCACTGTTATGGCTACAGTATGTGAAATTCATTATTACAACACAGTGACATAACATTACTGGAGCCGTGGGCAGCCTCATAAGACTTTGCTTAAGTCAAACAGACAATAATAAAAAGCGCAAAGGTTGCCCAATATTGGACTGAAACTTTGTGGACTCAAAGACTGTTTGTTTAATGAGTGTATTAATACAACCGTACTATAAGAGTCAAATGAACTTATTGTGTTTCATTTTAACAGGCTAGTAGAGAATGACCATCAACTATGATGTTTTTCTTATTTTCAATCTGCTTAAATAAGGAAATGTTTATCACAATCCAAAAGGGCAACCTCAGTTTCCCCCTTTCCATCCTGCCTCTCCTGTTACAGCTGGTCCTTCCTGTCCAGACTTTTCCCGTTGTCATTTGTGGTCTTACGAGTACTGTATAAAAGAAACTGAACAAGCTGTTTCAATAAGTAGATAGGTAGTCCGACTTAAACAGAGAAGAGGCAGTATTATAGGGGACAACTTTGCAGATCCACTAATGTTCTTGAGGTGAGTAAAGGCTCTCTTGTGTACATAAATACTCCTCACTTGGGTGTATGACAACAGCAGAACAGTAACTGGTAGTAGTGCTTTCCTGCTCTATAAATAGCCCTAACCAAGTTGGTGTCATTTGCCAAGTCAGAGGGAATCCTCAGAGCTGCTCTGTACCAGCTACAGTAACACTACAGCTGTTAACACAGAACCATGGGTAAGATGAGCCCAACTTACCTTTTAATATCCTGCCCAACTTTCATTTTCACCTCTTAGTTTGAGAGTTACACTGCTTTAACATTGTCTGAGGCCGATCAGCTTATCAACATTCACTGTCTTGGTTTTTGTTCATCTTTTCAGGATACTGGGCTGCATGATAAGTTACATCTTTTAAGTGACACTCACAATTTGTCACAATTATAGACTAAATACTTTTTCATGCCATTTGTCAGACTAACTTAAATAATCGAGGACATTTTTCAGTATTTGTGACATTTTATAGACCAAATGATAAATACAAAATGATATTGACTGCGCGGCGGCTTTAAAGGGATATTCGGATTGTTTGATGTTTAGAGGTACTTATTCATAGTCAGTGTATTACATCAAGTAGATAACGGTGTTCAGGCCCCCAGTTTTGAGAAATAGACACGAGTACCAGCACAGCAGCTGAGCAATGTACTGCTGTGGCCCGCTTTACCTTCCCCTGAGACAGCCCTTTCTGAAGGGGAACTGAAGCTTATATTATCCATCTTATGTCAAAGCCACCACACTTTATTAATAAAAACAGCATTTTTTTCCCTCACAGAACAAGGGAGTTTCTGGTCTGCCGCTGCCTCGATTAATTAGTTAGTTAGTTTCTGTTTGGTTAGTTCAGATTCACCAAAGTCACAAAATAACACAAGTAAACTAACCAATCGAGTCTCGTGGCTTTGAAGAGAGCATTGCTAGCTAGGTAATAAGTAATAACCTGCCTATTGGAGAAGTAACTCATACTTCACTTCAAACTACCCAAACAATCCCTCAAAATGTGAAAAATTGACTGAACAAGTCTTGAGCTGTGCCTGCTGCAAGAGTTTCAACACAATCTAAACAAAGCTTATTTCTTCTGCCATGAAAGAAGGAATGATGCCAGATTAATGTGATGAGATTTCAGACTTGCACAGCCTGTGGCAACTTTGACAAGACATGCTGAAGCTCTCCTGGAATCTTGTTTTGGCCCAATAACTCGAAAGGTTCGTTCCTTCCTGATTGCTTATTAAAATGATTATTATTAAAAACAAAGACGTCTCTTTCAAGAACAACGACACTGTGATCCGAGTTAATCAGGCCCACTCCTCAGTGCTCATAATGTCCATAATGTGGTGGTAAGTAACAAGTACATTTACTTAAGTACTGTACTGAAGTACACATTTGAGGTGATTGTACTTTTTATGCTGCTTTATACAACTACAATTCAGAGGGAAATATTGTACTTTTTACTAAACTACATTTATTTGACAGGTTAATTTTCAAAATATTATTCTTTTTTACAATGAAAACATGTGATAAGCTTATAAAAAAACAATGCATTGTTTAGGATTAAACCAGCGGTTTCCAACCTTTTTGGTTTGGCACTTTTTTTTTTTTTAAACCAAAAAACAGTATCTCGTCCTCAAATAATATTTATTTATATATATTCTGGATAATATTAAACTGAATATATTTGGGTTTTGGACTGATAAAACAAGACATTTAAAGACATCCCCTTGGACTTTGAGAAATGGGGATAGAAATGTTGTTCACCATTTCCTGACATTTTATAGACCAAACGATGAATCTAGAAAATAGTTAAATTGCAGCCCTGGATTAAATAGTCTTAACCTTGATTACCTACAACAGTAAAATGCTGGCAATGCATTGATGCATTAGTATTAACAATATGATATTGTCATATTTAATAGTATATCAGTTGGGGGGGGGCATTTTATCTGCAGATTGTTCTTAAATTAAGCAGAATCACTTCTACTTGTGGAGTAGTGTTACTGCTACTTTTATTTAAGTAAAGAGTATTTCCTTTTGCACAATCATGAGTGGTCAAGAAGGAAGTTGCATTAAAGAGTCTCGTGACAGCAATTTCAAACCAGTGTGTGCCAGAAACACATTGTGTGTGTGTGAAGAGCTGCAGTGAACACGAGTGTGAATACACGGGGAGGTGGGAACGTACCTGTACGCCAGAGTCATGCATTCAAAGAGCTTGGTCAGTGAAGCATCTATGGAGAGGTGCGACATGCTCGCCTTGCCAAAATGATATGTCTGACAGGTCTGTTTGTTGACAGTATCGAAGTCGTAGCCTTTCTTCGGAGGGTGCTCGATGTGCGGCGAGGACACCATGAAGTGTCCGCTGTGGATGACCTGAGACTCTGACCTCCTGAGACCCAGATGAGTCTCCTCCGCGTCCGAGTCGTCATCCTGCTCCTGCTTTATGCTCGCCGGTGTGCGCCGGTAATTCTGCCGCAAAGACATCCCACCCTGTCGGTAACCCACCAGACAAATAGCTAACGTTAGCCAGCAAGCTAGGACAATAAAACTCTGTCTTTCATGAGGCTTGCCAGTCGGTGCTAAAAGACGCGTTTTAGGCTGACTCTTCGTTAAAGTTTGTCAACTTCCTGCCATGAAGTCCAAATCCTCGGTGCACTCATTTTAAGGCTCGCTGTTGGTAATGAATGTCCCAAGTTAACTTGTTGTTGTCTCGTTAGATAGTTGACGTAGCTAGGAATCGCAGCGACCAGCTGACGAAACAGTGCTTTGCAGGCTCCTCTCGGTCCGGAAGTTCCTGTGTTGAAACGTTTCTGATTGGTCGGAGTCAGAGCCCCACCCGCCGGGGAACTCAAAATAAACCAGAAGCGACAGGTTGCACAGAGAACATTTGTGAAAACAATTGTCCTGGAAATGTGTCAAAAACGATGAGGCTTCAAATGACTACAGTCACGCCTAATGTGTAAGTAGTATTTGCTACTCGTGTAATTATATAAATATATTTATCTTGCTTCTGAATGAAAACAACAATGAATTGATGGAATCTCAGAGATCTCTCTGCTGTTTAAAAGTTATCTTTCAGCTTTCCCTGTCCAAACCAAACGTTTCAATCTTCAGCAACACTTTCTATAAAGACGACATCTATAGTGCATTCATAGTGAATTATAATGACCAACCTAATAAACACAGTCCATGTAGTATCATAAGGTATCATTGTATGTATTAAGTAAACTGAAGTACATTTTAATGCATTTAAAATAACTTATGCTCCATCATAGTTGATTCTTATATACGATGCCACAATATAAATAAACCATGTAGATAATTACAAGTAATACATGTTCTGCTGTAGCTATTTATTTTAAGTCTTGTGCTTTTTTTTAATTGAGCACTTATAATTTTCTAATCATGGCAGCACATAACACTTTTAAAACTGGTTAAATATTCCCTCTGTTCCAAATCACAATAATAGGCACCCGCATTATTTAAATCAATCTTCTATGAGTGAGAGAGAAGGTGTGTGTGTGTGTGTAGAACTATAACAACAAAGTGATCATCTGCTCCGTGTAACTATTGCAGTGGCTGCATACAGTTGTTGATGGTTTGTTAGAACACCCCAACTCATTGCTTACATGCCATAGTGAAAATAAAGCTTGAAAAAAAAGGATTTTGTATTTTTCTTACTTTGAATATATCATACAGGTTTTATACCTTAAGGTTCCATTCCTAAGCGGACACATTTTACTTGTGATTCTCTGCATTTTGCAGTCTTACATAATAATCCCTTATGATTCAGCATAATTGTTTTTAAATGCATGAACATGCATGACATTTTACTTAACACCAACAATGAAAGGTTATAACAAACCATGCATTATTATAGATGCACCAATATGTACTTGACTTTACCCAACACATACAATTATGACTATTATGGCATACTATGAGTCCTTACTACAGTTGATTGTTGAGGTGTGTAGAGGTGAGTATAGGATGTCATAGTGTATAATAAGCTCCATTAGTCAACCTCTAGTTTATAACTAGTGAAGAGCATCCATAAGACACTTATAATTGATTATGAGTCACATCTATGTTTTATGACCGTTGATATAGTGCATCAAGAAGCATTATGTGTTTGTGAGTGTAGTCATGAAGCATTTTAAACGCATTAAAATTCACTATGAATGCCCTCATAATGCACTATAGATATGGTCTTCATGGAAAGTGTTACCGACTCTTCTTATAAACTCAAGGAAGATAGAAATGATTAGATGCAACTGATGTTATCTATCTTTTTACATGGTATTATGATGGGAGACGTATTTACTGTAAGTCCTTTACTTAAGCAATAGCTGAAAATACTCGAACATACAAGTATCAGTAGCAAGGTGTACATTAAATACATTTTCTCAAAGGTGAAAATACTGTTCAATTTGTTAATCTTACAGAATACATTGTATATGTGATATGTGACAAAGCTGGACATGATGATCTAAGTTCACATTGATATTTATTCATCATATTTTGAAATAAAATACATACAAATTCCAGCATCTCTGTAAGAGCATGTTATGCAGAAAAAAAACTTAAAAAGAGCAGCATAGACTCTGAGGCTCATCATCAACACAACCTGTCTTAGACAAGCAAACAGTTTGTTGCTTTCATGACTCTGGAGGGGAAGACCTGCCACTCTGCTCTGCCGAGGACGGGAAGCCCAGGATGTGAGCTGTAAATGTCTCCAGGGATATCTCATCTGGTATCGCACACTCCAGTGAATATTCTGAATCTCCAGCTGGACACACACACATAAAAAAATGTGTTTTTAGCTGATATGTGAATTCTAAGGATGTGGTTTGTGAGTGAGTTTTCTTTCACATACTGTCAGATTTAGAAATGTCATCCTCAGAACGTTCCCCTCCTCCTGCTCCTTCTTCTTCTTCTACTTCTTCATTGAGGCCTAAAAGTGTAGTGAAACACTCTGCCACCTCTTCCTCTGTCATGTGTTCTCCTGTAAAGGTAATATCAGCATTATGCATATTATAATGACATTGAATGTAGAAAGTGAAACAAGAAGATTTTCTCAGTAATGTGACTGAATAGCCTGCAGCATACCTCGAGCTTGTAGAAGTTCGAGCAGTTCATCTCTCTGCAGAACAGGCTGTCCTGTATTATCACGAGATAATCCTTTGTCACCAAGGATGTGAAAAGCTTGAACAAGCTCATTGCGAGAGATGCCTAACGCTGGCCGGTGGTTGACATACAGCTTAATAAACTCCTCCAGGTCGATGTCCGTCACATATTTCCCTGTTTCTGCATACTTGCTGAACTTGACCTCGTTATGCATATGTTCTATCTGGTAAGAAATAATAAAGTAATTTGTTACCACAGGTTTGAGGTGCAAAATTATAATTTTTTGTAATGATTTAACACTAATAAAAGGATATTCGCTGTTGATAATTGTCGCTTCCTCTACACACATTGTACCTCTTGCTCAGTAGGGAAGTAGGCCAAAGCTCTCATTAAAGACGGAACCTCTGACAGGGGTATATTGGTAGATAACTGTCGTTTCTCCATTGAGTCAGCACCTTGATGACGGACTTGACAGTAATAGAAAAGGTCCTCCATCTCCTAAAGACAGAAAAAGACAGAGAATCTATGGATAAAATGTATCAAAAATGTCTAAAAGTCATAACTGAAGAAGGAATGCAAGTAAAAGCTAATACCTTGATCTAGTGGCTTTTGCAAATCCAGAAATACAATATATGTGTGAATATGAGCAGTGACGCCTATAGCAAGTAGACACAGTTTGTATGTTAAATATTACACAATTGATTCCACTGTTCAAAATAGTCGTCCACCTTTTCAAATTTATTATAGTGTTTTACATTTCCATGACAATTAAGGTCATTCTGAGGTACAAAGAGTACAAACTCTTACAACAAGTAGCCAAAAAAATAATGCAAGAAAACCTAAATAAAATTGGAATAAAATGCATGTATCTAAGCTGAACCCGTCATCTTCACTATCAAACAAACAGATGTAAAAGGAAAATACATAAGAGAATGAAATAATTATACATCAGGGTACTTTACAAATGCAAAGGCTAAATTAAATTATGTTCCACCAGCACACTCAAATACTAACATGGACAACTGTTGACCACAAAAATGACCAAGAAACCAAATTCTTAAAGCAAAGTAAAATCAACATGCAACATGGTGCATATTAACCTTGATGACACTACATATTAGGGAATAGGACACATGTTTCCTCTTTCATGTTGATGGAAAAATAATCTGTGGTTGTTGTTCATTTAACACTTTGAAAAAACGTTTAACTGACCCGGTAGAACTTGCCATGTCTGCCTCCCTCTAAAAGAGCGTAAAAGGGCATCAGGTCCTTTCCCCCCAAGGCAGCTGCTGCCTCCAATGCGCTGCACCCACAATAAGAGAGAAGATTAACTCCAGAAAAACATCGTCATTCTACACTAATGCAGTTCTCTTTGGTTCTCAGGTTGGCACTATTTAACCTTACTTTAAGCTGATCTCCCACGACAGGACAGTGCAGTCAGATCCTCCTGCAGTGAAAACAAATAGGCCATCGTAGGAGCAGGCGAAAGTGGACACGCCTGTCGGATGGCAGATCACAGCATTGGACTTGAAGGGGTTCCCATCCAGAGGCAAAATCTGGAGACCCACCTGGAAATATTAAACACTGTTAATTCACATAATGGGAATCGCTGTGTCTTCTTTCGAATATATGTATATATATTGAATATATATACATATATATTCAAGTTCTTCCACTGTTCTTCCATCATCCTTCTTCCATCCAATTTGCCAACTTTACTCTCAACCAAACACTGTGACAACAAGCAACACAGTAAGGAATTAGTGAGAATTAAAAGAGAAAAAGCTTTGCACACAGGGCTGGAGGGGCTGGTGACAAGATGAGATCAGAAAAGAAAAAAGTGTTTGTAGTTGTGACACCACCACACTTATCACGTACAAATATGATCAAGTATATTTTATTAACACTGACAAGTACTACAACTTGTCTGACAAGGCTTATCAGTGTTAATAAAAAAACAATAACATTTTGATTTTATAAAGCAGGTTATTGGATCAAATACAACAAACAAAAATAAATGTAGCAATTACTAAATAATATACTAGAAACACATTCCAGCACTGACCTTGTCCTCTGTGATGTATGCCAGGTAATATGAGTTAGTTTCAGGCGCTTTAGACATGGGAAGGACCACTGTTTTCTTAATAGGAGAGCCATATGTTGGGCCAAGGAGAGTTTTTCTATTTGGTAAAACACATGTAATAATGTTTTCAAGTATTTGTGGAGACAACGCTCGAAGAAATACATTTCACAAATAATCGGATGTTGTTGTTGTCAGTATCTCACAGACCTGCACATCTTGGTCGTGCTGTTGAAAAGCTTAATCTTGTATTGGTCTGAGGAAACAAGAAGAAATTGCTCTGCAGTGAGGGGAGGGTACCAAGTCATGCCCATTGGCACATCGCTTTGCTCAATGCGCTCTGAGCTTAGGATGAGAAGCTTATTCACATCACTGTTTTCCAGGTCATACTCCACCTATTAATCACAGAGAGGAGTGTGGCATAAAAAAACAGTATCACAAAATACCAAACTATAGTCCACAGTCCTACAACTTTGACAAAGCGGACTAACCAGTCGGCGGTCCATTCCCAGAGAGAGCAGTCTGGGTTGGGTGCTGTCCAGGTGAACCCCAAAAAGGAGGTCTTTGATGGGCTTGTAGTGGGAGTAGTACCTGCCCATATATGTCCAACGAGGCAGAGAGCCTTCATTTGTCTGCAAGCAGAACACCGTCACTGCATTTCCATCATCCTAATAGTGAACAAGGAAATAAAACAAACATGTCAAACATGAGGTTACAAAAATGTGAAAGCATAGAAGTATAGATTTGCAATATACATTAATCAAAGCCATACAACAATTTTATTTCGTAATCACAGCTTTAGATAAAAAGGCCAACGTGATGTCACAAACTCCAGTCGTAAATCACTGTTGCCAATAACTACAAGTTCATTTGCACTTGATAATCAAAAAAGGACTTGCTCACCGCAGTGGCAAGATACTTGGAGTCTGAGGAGAAAGTGATGTGATGGATTCCGTCTTTAGTGTAATGGAAACACTCCTCTGGATGACCTTGTAAAGTGCTGGGATTCAGTATGTGAACCGCTCCACTGCCAAAGCCAACTGCCAGGTATAATCCTGTTCAGAGACAACAAGGCGGCTCTTTACATTGTGAAACTTAATGACAAATTCATGCAGCAGGTGGGTAACACTGGACATGTGCAACATTCATTTGTAAAAAAAAAAAAAAAACAGTCAGTATGGCTCACCTTCTGGGTCAAAAGTGACACACTGAATCTGCTTCTCTGTATCTAAGTCTCTGCTGCAGATGATCACTCTGTTGTTATAATCCCACACTTTTAAAAAACCCTTTTGATTGCCCATGGCTACAGCTGGCTGTTTGGGGTGGCAGGCCACTGCATGTATAGGCTCACATTCCTTATGTAGCAGGATGTGAGCGATGCCTTTCTGTGTATTTATATGGACCACTGTGGAACTGACTGTGGACAGAACAAAGTTTCTGCAAAAAAAGAGATGTTTGGATAAAATACACATAACAGTTTAGACCGAAGACATAATATATTGTATTTCTTCTACCTGGTGATTAATGGTTTTGCTCCCAGAGTGCAGTCCTCCAGGTATCCCTCTGTACACTCTTTGGAAAAGGAAATGGAAACAATAGCTTCCAGGTTGAAGTCATCGTAACAAGTGAGAATCATGAATTTTTCATCATAAAACTTGATGTGGCCTTGAGTGTCACCAGTCACGATACAGCTGTGATATCAAAAGACAGTCAATAAACACATGACACTTTCACAAAACATTAGGAATATCTCTCGTTCTCTCTGGCTACCTGTCCGTTACGGCGAGAGCAGTGATCGGATGTTTCTGAAGGCTAATGAGCCTCACTCTATCTCTGGGGAGGCTTTGGATGGCAGCTAATTCTTCCATCACATCCCACAACACAAGGCTGCCTGCTGCAGTCAGTGATAGGATCTGAGGCTTTCTCCAGTGAAACACAGACTGGCTCAGTGACCCGCCAGCCATGTAGGCAGTTTGAGAAGTGTCAGAAGAAGGCTGAGTGAATACAGAAGCATCAGATTTAGGGGTGGCGGCATCAATGAACTGCAAAGTGAAACATTGTAATTCTAATGATCAAAAATGAATTGCCATAAAAGACAGAAACCTATCCAACAATTTGATACCATCTTCCACAAAAGGCTGATGATCATGTTTACCATTTTACCAAGCTTCAGGGCAAAGTATTGCAGATTTCCCTGGGCCTGATAAAAGATCAGATGATTATTGCAATAAACATTCACATAACAGCTGTATTAACTATTTAAATAAGAATAAAAGCAGCAGGACTTACCCTGCTGTAAAACAACACCTGGCTTTTACTACTGCTGAGCAGCTGAGTGCTATCATTTGGATTAAAAATAACGTAGTTCTGAAAAACAATCCAACATTTAAACATTTGAACTGGCGAATGCAAAATCTATGAAATTAGGTGACGTTAAAATCTTAAAAGAAGACAAAATTGACTTACTTGGAAACCATGTTTAGGATTGAGTTCAGCAAACCACATAGGCTTATGTGTTTTATTTGTCCAATCCCAAATACACACACACTGTAAAAAGATCATCGAATGGTTAATAGATTGTAAGTAGATCTTTCATATTGTCAAATCGAGTATGAGATAGGAATCATTTAAGATGTTTATGTGTTTTCTGAACTTGGGGTTGTAAGGTTATATCTAGAAAGAGTACAGTCGTCAGATATTAACCATTAGATAAAAGGTTACATATTTACATATCTCTTCATTTATAAATGGTCCTGAAATCCTAATCTTACAAAAGACAATAAACTCTAACATAATGTTTAAAGATCCTAAATGTATGGAAAAATAAACACTATCATGTCATCAAGAGACACTTTTTGGAGCTCTTTCATTTAAAAATGACAGTAAGTCACACAGTGTTTGGTAGCTTCACACTTTTGACCTTCATTTCAGAAAATAATTCTCAAAATAATAAACTTCAAAATAAGAGTCCTGAGTGTCTATTCATCATGAATGAAGACCAGAAGGTGCTACTTTGTAAAACTACAGATTATAAATGTGTCTTAATTTTTTTCTGGATTGTGTATTTCACCCTTTAGATTAAACAACACTGTTAACTTTATTATTATTATTTTTTAAATGCTGTGATACTCACTTGAATTTCTTTCGCCCCAAGGGTTACCAGATGTTTTGAGTCTCTTGAGAATGCCATTGCAATGACACCCACCTCAGGGTTGCAATCAAACAGTGTATGTACAGGAATGCTGGAATATTTATCATGCATGTGGTTACCATCAAGAACAAAGGTTCATACATAAAAAGCCTTAATGCATGTACTGTAGAATCAAAAGCTACCCAGAGTAGGAGTCCCATATCATCACGGTACTTTTCGGCCCCTGGTCTGCTGTTGCAATCCAGCGTCTGTCTTCACTCACACACATACATGAGATGGTGTTGCAGTGACCCTGAGAAAATTGAGTATATACAGGAGGCTATTTCAATTAACACTGCAACCTGAATGCTACTTCTATGAAAAAATATCCATAGCCTGTGGTGGAGGAAGTATTCAGATCCCTTACTTAAAATAATAGGGCAATTTTAGGGCAACAAATAATTGTT
>CALSBV010010907.1:112812-127675 GCA_943590825.1 Bovichtus diacanthus | reverse complement strand
ATATATATATATATATATATATATATATATATATATATATATATATACATACACACAGTATATATATATATATATTTTAACTCACTCGCAGGTTGTGCAGATGGGGCTGAAGTTGCAGAATACTTACAGATAAAGAGAAGACAGGAGAAAGCGTCACCACAAAAACATACTGTAACTGCAGCTTTTGTCAGCGGTAAAGATTGTGGTCATGCATTTCTTTCTTGTGACTGGGAATCAAACTTACTTGACAGACAAACTGAGCACACGTAACCAATCTCAATGAGGTTCCTGTGGCAGAAGCATGCAGCCCTGTAGTCCACATGTACAGGCGGTGGCAGCACCAGCTGTGAACGCTGCTCGGAGTCAGGCAGGAACACCCACTGTTCAGAAAAAACACCATCATCAACACGTTTTACAGAAACATGAGATGAATGATACTCTCAGAAATGTGGAATTCTGTATTGCACTCTCACCAAAAGGTATTGTGCCAGGGCAACTTTCTGTGGTATCTTTAGGTACAATCCTCCAGTTATATCACAAGCCTACAAAACAAACATCTGAAGGTTGAAAACCTTGGTATATACACACAGGTTAAGACAGCACCACAGTCACAGTATAGCAATATAGGGATGTTCCGAAAGCTTTTTTTTTTTTTTTTTTACATTTGAAGTTTCTATTAAAGTTTTTGAATGTCTCATCATATTTTATCACCCTAAAAAAAAGTATTTTCAAATCCTCACAAAATAGAATTTAAATGTCAACATTATGAATGAAGCTTCAAACTATCCATAACAGCCCTACTGCAAACCTTATGCTGATGATATTAATAAACTGAAAAATATAAACACTTTTAGGAATATAGACGAGACAAGGTGTTAACATGGGTGTTTGTCTTATTTGAATTGTTCCACAAGTTATCATTATCATTGCATAGTTTAGTTTGGTGTTCTCAGGTTGAGCTTTCGGATGGCACTGGCTATTATGATAAAGGTTGTCGTATAAAATAAAATAAAATAAAAATAAAAGTATTGTCAATGTCCTAACAAAGCCGTAAAAATGTACCTGCTGAAGGAGACCTGAGTCTGAGTCCAACACACAGGCATCTATCAGGATGTTCTGTTTTAAAATACAAAACCAATGTATGTAGTTATTTTTAAACATATGTACATGTTACAACAAGTAAACTGGACAGAAAACACAAGATCAAGGATTGTACCTGCTTCTGGGATGCAAAAATGACATTCATGAAGTTCATGTACTGCAGGGCACAGTCATCGGCTGCTTTTATCACCTATCCAGTAAAATACAGAAGTTGTGTTCAAAGTCACGCAATAAAACAAAAGCACTCATGAAATAAGACCATTTAGGGCTTACCAATATTCTTGATTTTATCTCCTGTCCACCTAAAAAAAAAGGAAAAAAGGCAACTTTAATAAGAATTGAAAGGAAAAACAGAACCCATTGAATAATAGCATTAAGGTAAATAGTAAAACATTAAATTACCTTCCAGATCTTTTGAGACTCTGTTAATATCTGAATTTAAGGGATAAAGGAAAATTTGAAAAACACCACTGCCTCTCTCAGCCACACCCTGTTGCTGTGTACAGAGAGAAAATTAGAAACATTACTTTCAACTTGACCCGAAAAGAAATCCATCATCCGAGCAAGAGAAAGTCTTAAGATATAAAAGCAACACTTTTATCTTCTAATATATACACTTTAGTGAAGTCATTTATTAATGTGAATTTATTCTTATGTTAGTCGCTTTACTTATTCTTAGCTGATCTTGATTTTTTTAAAGTCCCAAGTCATGTCATAAATGATAAAACTGTAAATATTTTTTATTGAAAGGATACAGCAGAGAGCTTTGGCAAGGGATCCAGCCAACAAAGTATCCGTGGAATTTCCCTTCACATCAGCTGTAATCACATAAGAAGCATTGTACATTTGAACACTGCATATTCAATGTTAATTTTGCCCACACAAAAACAGACTTGTACTTACTTTTTGACATAACCTTCCTGATCTCTTCAGCAATGAAGTTATTGGCGACTGACAGGAGTTCATATTTTCCATCCCCACTGGAGGATGCATCATCCCCACAGCTGTCCCCCGCTCTCCAGCTCTTACAGGGATACAGGAAGGGACTGAAATAAAGGAAGTTGGAGAGATGAGGGACAGGAGCAAAACCTTACATTCATCAAGACAGTCAGCCCTTCAGTCCTGGAAACTGACAGTAGTGGAAGAAGTTATCAGATCCTTACTAAGTTAAAGTGCCCATACAACAATGTAAAACTACTTCTTACAAGTAAAAGTGCTGCTTCTGCGAGTGAATCACCCGTGGGAGTGATATATGATTATATATCACCATATAAAGACAACTACACAAATATGCAGTGATGGAAGAAGTAAATTATTTGATTTACTTACTATTGGAAACTAAATGTACTTAAAATACCAAAAGTGCACATTGTGCTGAATGCTACTGTCAGTGTTATTGAGGTATTAATATGTAACAGGAACTTTAATGTTGTTGTTAGTCGAGTTGATTTTAACCACTTCATATACTTTTAGTAGTTTAATCTGTAACAATGATATTTTATAAACTGATCATATGTTTTGTTTGTAAAATTTGTATTTGAAAAACTCTTAAATAAATGTGGTGCAGTAAAAAGTATAATATTTCTCTCTGAGATGTAGTGGAGAAGAAGTATAAGTAGCGGAAAGACTTAGTAAAATACACATACCTCAAAAACTCACGTGTATTGAGTATTGAGTAAATGTACCAGGGAACTTTCCACATCTGCATATATGTGATAACTTCTAAGTGCAAGAATAACACTATTTACAGCAGCACTGTGAATTTCTACATATTGCAATATGTATTACCATTAAGAATTCTCACATAAATAAGCAGCACTGAATACATCCTCACGTGAAACTGAAAACAATTACAACAATAGCTACAACAAATTAGTGTATTTTATTACCTCTTCGTTTGTTTTTAATGTAAATTCTTAATCTGAAAAGTCACTAGCAACTACAGCTGTCAAATAAACGTAATGGGGTTAAATATAATACAATATTTCCCTCCCACTTCAGTAAACGTACTTATAGTTAACTGCTATAATAAAGTTACCTGTCTTGACAGTGGCTGGCGATGACAGCCAGCTTGTTTGTCCTGGACATGGCCATGTGGGAGTTCCCCAACACCATCACTGCATCCAGACACTTCGACAGGGTGAGCTAGACGGAGACAAGAGGACAGTGTGTGTTGTTCAGTCATTTCAAAACTACAAACTGAGAAGCATTCATGAAGGTCAGAATAATATCCGACTGAAAAGCTACCTCTGTCTCACGTTGAGCTTGCTGCCCCCACCATATCGGATTTACATCCACGACGATGACCAGCAGGTTGATTTCATCTTTTGAAGAAATGTTAGAAATAATTCAACTCGAAGCTCAATGAAGAAGCTAACCAGCTCCTCTCTAAAACTCCGAGTGTAGCCTACAAAACATGGAAACTGCGAAATAGGTTTATTGTTTGCATCACATACCTGATGCCATCACGGTGAGATAACAGTTGTTCTCCTGGAGCTTTATCTTCCGTTAGCTTCCATCTTTGATCTGAAACTTGATATAAAACTAATATAATAATATATAAACTAACTATAGTAGTCTGACCATGTAGTTTAGTTAAAGAAAACCTACAATTATTGAAAATGCAGCCAGTTTCGTTGACTGTTGTTGTAACCCACCATACTAGCATTAGCATTAGCCTGCTAGGTTCTTCTTCTTCTTCTTCTATTTCCGGCAGACGCGGCACAGTTTAGTGCACTGCTGCCCCCCACCGGTGTAAACAACGACATTGCTGTTTTTTCCTCGTTCTGTGGCCTTGAGGAAATGTGCTACTCCCCATCGCCAAATAGTGTTTTAAAGGAAAATGTTTTTACTCCCAGTTTGCTTAATTCTATTAATAAAATCCTCCTTAGGATCCTGGGAACATACATAGATCCTGTTGGTTGAGGTGTAGCTCATTTTGTGCACTGTGTACTCTTTGATATACTTTAATATTCAACATTATATCATATTTCATATTATTGTATATTTACATATACAATAATGTATTGACATATGACACAATGGCATCAAAATAATATTCCTCTTATAATTTACAATGGGACATAACAATAATCAGTCATAATTTTTTTCTACCAAAAATAAACAGTATATTTGTACACCATTTAATAATTATAAATCACTATATTCTGTAGCAGTCCCAGTTAAGTGTCAAAAAACTGCAAAACAAGGTGTTAGAATAAAATAGAGTAATTTCATACAGTAAATGCCAGACATTTCTGCATCATACCTACTGATTTGATCAATGTTTTTTGATCTTGCTAAAGCAAATGGTGTCCATCAGAGCAGGAGTGCAGTACTGAACAGTGTACAGAACACAACTCAAAATGTCTCTGGATGTTCAATTGAAGCAGTGAAATCCATACATCCTGCTGTTTAAATGTCCGATATTCATCTACAATGATTCATACATTACTGTCAGATATTTCCCTCTTTGTCATAGAGGGACTCATACAAATCTTATTGACTCACACACTTAACATTTATTATTGTGACAAACAGATTCTGAAGGGTTTTGATATGTTTTCCAATAAAAAACAACAAAACATCCCACAATGTCATTGAAGCATTCAAGATTTTTTGGTTGATTAATCAAACACCTAAGAAATCCTTGAGTGTCTGGTTATTTATTGGATTTGGGTTTTGGCGGGGGCGCTCTTAAGCCAGTCCTATATCTCTCAGTCTGGTAGACATCTGACTCCATGGCCTCGCTGGAGTTGTTCAGTGTGACATATATATTCCCGTTGACCTCATTGACTTTGTGAATCCTCTGTTTGACACCCTTGGAGCGCCAGTGTGTCCTCAGGGGTTTGGCTGTAGGATTATCCACAGTTTGGTAAAGCCCTTCCCCTTCTGCTAGTGTGATCTTGTACTTGTGCCACGGACACACGATACACAGCCGTCCATTGAACTCCTGATGTTTGCACAGCATGACGGTGATAAGAGAGATAAGACAGTACAGAGGCATTTACATGATAACTTAAGAAAAAACACATTTTATACACAAGAAAGCTTAAACAAGAGCTTTGCAACAAACTGACATTAAAAACCTTATAAGCATT
Organism: Bovichtus diacanthus; assembly: GCA_943590825.1. Taxonomy (NCBI): domain Eukaryota; kingdom Metazoa; phylum Chordata; class Actinopteri; order Perciformes; family Bovichtidae; genus Bovichtus; species Bovichtus diacanthus. The sequence continues at coordinate 122,474 of CALSBV010010907.1, read as the reverse complement.
AAGCATCTATTTCACTGCAATATTCAGAGAATATGTAACTTACCTCAATGTCTCCATACTGTAATGTACCACCTGAATCTGTAAGTGGAAATAAAGTGTCATTTTAGACAGCAGTGTTTTAAACATGTGATGTGCCATTGCAGAACGTAAACTCTGCACTTAAAACAAATAAATAGATTGATGAATGTCAACATCTTTTTAAATGTTTCAACAGGACAAACCTAAAGGTGCGGACAGGCTTTACAATTATAGCTTTATGCATTATGTCAACACAAACAGAGACAGAGCTTACGGTAGCACCGCACGTCCATTGCATGAAGCTGTCCCTGGTGGTGCAGGACCAGTATATCTCTGCATCCATCCACCAGCTTGGTCACACGCCCGGCCTTGACAATGTCCTCCTTCTTCCCGATGAAGTGGGAGGCAGGTGGCGGTGAGGTGGAGGAAGGGGAAGAGGAGGAAGAAGTTGATGAAGTGAGAGAAGTCTCCTCCTCAGAAGACATCTCTTGATCACTTCTTACAGCAGTTTTCATGATATGAAAAAGAATATAGTTTAAAATTAAATGGCGTATTGAGGACATGATGAATAGCAAAATAGACATTTTTTAATAAATGTTTTATTAGACGTTCACTTTAATTCACTCGCAATGCAATTCACATGAAAAGCAAACGGCACAGGTTTTGTGTTTGTCTAAATAAGTCCCACTCGTCCACCTTCTTCATTAGCACGCTGTGTTTTTACTGATTAAGATATGTTATGGCAACGGGGCAAATTATTTTCTATAGATGTTTTTCTTTTCACAGGGGATTTTAGATAAATTGAGATTAGCCTATATGGGGAGCAATGGACGGCTGCATTTTTTTTTTCCAAGGACTGGTTTAAACTCCTGTAACCTGCAATATCTCTATTCCTCCACAGCATTCCTGACAGCTGTTTGTTTTTAAGAATTCTGAAGTAGATAGAAAATGTGGCATGTAGCTCATACACGTTTATGATTCACTACCAATTGAAAGCATTACCTCCACACACTCTTTATGTCGCCGGTTCACATCCCTGACACCTCTGAGGTCTGCAGTTTGTGGCTGTGGTCGTCATGGGTCTGGTAACCTGGCAACTGGTTGCTGGTGAACATTGCCTCGAGAGACTTTACCTCGTTAAAGTTACAATCACGAATATCATCCTAGTGACTTATTTGTATAATAAAAGTCCGGCTATATTTATTTGGACATGTATGAAATTATAAAATGCAAACCAAACGTCGTCAGCGTTTCAAATAAACTATGGGTCTGGTTTGGTAGGTTTGATTAAAGACGGTTCCCGGAAGTGCCAATGTTGTGTGTTACGTCCAATGTTGTCCCCAGTGAAAACGAGATGATGAACTTGATTCCATGACGATTTTCCCCTTTATGAATTAACATTGTTTAACTAAATTTCAAAGAGCTGTGTACCAAGTATACACTAAGTATGCATGTATGTATTCACTGCATGGATGTATAAATGATTGAGGTTAAGGTATATGATATAGCCTACCAATATACTGTATAAAGGATAATGGCAGATGCTTAGGACCTATGAGGGTAAATAAATAAAATAATACAATACATACAATTGTAATTATAAAAAATACAGAATAAACATTTATATTAGTACTAAATATATTTGCATTGTGTAGCCTATATCAATCACTCTATGTATGTATGTATCTATTTATTTTTTCATTTTTCAGGGGGTAAACCAAGAATTTGCCATCTTAGTTTGTAGTGTAATGTACAGAGCATGGGTATAGCCGCGTTAGACGCTCTATACAATACATTTAATTGTGCAAAATAACTCAAGTATTAACAATAATAATCCATGTGTTTATCATGAATAAACCCAGAAAATACATCTTTATGCATTTCTCAGCTCTCTACACAATACGTTGTAAAGTCAGTGGGGCAATTGTCCTAATGGTTTAGTCTGAGAAGGCTTTTTGTCTTAGCAGGTTTGTTGGTGGGCATTAAGCCCTTTGAAGGATTATCTCTCTTTCATGCTGACCTGTGCGTAATTTCACCGACTGCCCTTCTGAATTGTGCATTTAGATACAATATCGTATCCTAATTTCTGCCACCTGCCAATTAAGGCCGGCCTGAAGAGGAGCTGTGTTTACCCACAGCGGGAGAAGAAAGCGCCCCCAACACTTTCCGTCGCCATGGAGCCATACTTTGTGTACGGAAATAGCGATACCACTCAAGCCTGAAACTTTATGAAAAATTAATGCATTTTGTCAGTTCAGTATGTTCGTTCAGATAAACCGTCGTGTTCACTCATTTGTCTTTACAGGTACGTTTTTATTTATTTATTCTTGCCATTTGGAGAGACTTTACAGCTTTACAGTTAGTCAATAAACTATTTGGGAAGCACAAGAATCCAATTATAAGAAGGTAAACTGTTTGATGTTTCTTCTGATTCGACAATAATTTCAACAACCCTATTCCCCTTTACTTGAGGCTCTGTGACTAAACCAGCCATTAATGTAATGTAAACTGCTGTGCTGGCTGTCTTTGTGTAATTTAATTTGCAGAATTAACAGTTGCTGACACTTAAATTCCACCATGTGTGTACTGTAGGGACTGTGGCCCCGCCTGAAGGAAACATGAACCTCTAGGAGGGGGATGATTTGAAGCGGTGTACTGTTTCATAAATAAAGTAATGAACTGCACTCTCACCTTAGCATGCATAGAAAGAGAGTCATATGGCAGGACTTCTGCAGCTGCCAGCCAATCCACTGTAGAAGTAAATGAAGCAACAGTTGCATGCCTGTGTCTGCTATATTTATCATATTTGCTACGACACAGACATGTGTGACATGACTGCACTGTGCTGCCCTGGCTCCATCCTGACCCAGTGTCAAATTTCAGCATCATACCAGTGCTGTGTGCTTTGCTTGACACCACAACTGTGCAGCGTGGTAGTAATGACAAAGTGACCAACCGGACCATTGGCCAACAGTGTCTGACAGGAATCACTGAGGGAGAGATAACAGCAAGGGCTCGCTGTCTTGGAGAAAACCAGTGTGTCTGCAGTGGGGAGCTGGTGTAAGGGGATTTAAGTTTGTAGTTGTTTTGAGTTATTCTCTGTATGTTTAGCTTGTGTCATAGAATTACTCTAGTTATACAGTTGCTTCTTGCACGCCTTTGCTTTGTGTGATCAACTGATGGAGGGACTAACGAGACATGTCTCCCACTCCCAGGGTAGGTGGAGTGAAGAAAAATAAAAAGAGAGAGAAAGAGAAGGGGAGGAAATGTCACTTCGCCTGTATGAGTTTCTGAGGGCCGTTGGGCTTCAGCGTCACTACGCTAGGTAAGCTCACTCACATCACATCCAAACTCACACTTGCCCTGCCCCCTCCTCCTCTCACCATCTGTCTCCCTCTGTTTCCTGTCCTTCAGGTTTACCTCAGTGGGTATTCGTCGTGCAGCCCACCTTTCAGCGCTGACCATGGAGGACTATCCCATCCTGGGAATCCGCTCCATGGAGGACAGGACTCGACTCTTCCAGCTGGTCCAAATGGTCAAAGCTCTTGACCCTGAATTAGAAGATGGTGATGATTATGACGCTAATGGTGGTGATGAAGGTTACACTGTAGCAGATAGTAGCTTTACTTATGTTGGTAGTGGAGATGATGTATATGATGATGAGGATGAGAAGGGTGCTGCTGTGAGTAAGCTAAATGCAACAAGTTTTTCCAAACCCTCATGCGTTCGCAGACGGCTTGATTTCAGTTGTGAAACCGTCGATCATGATCTGAAGCTATTTTCTCGTCCTGAAGGCACTGTTTATAATAGAAATGATGTGGCAGGGCAGGGCAAAGGATCGGCTCTACCTGTGCAGCTTGGCACAGGAAGTGCACAGGAAGTATGGGGCTGCAAAGGGGAGAACAACTACAGGCTGGATTTCCATAGTCATCAATCTGGTCATCAAACAGGAGCAAACACTGAGCCAAACATGATGGTAGGAAATTCCATGTACAACTCTCACACCAAATTATCACCAAAGTGTTTATCATCCCACCAACCAAAACCCTGGCCTGCAACAGTGGCATCAAAGAGGTTCAGCAACAAACCAGTTGGGCACAAAGATAGAAAAGGAATCTCTAGGAAGGAAAAACTCAGAAATGCAGAAATAAGCAGTAATGGTGCAACTGAACACATGGCTAAGCCACCACCTGTTTATGAATCAAAGAGAACAGCTGACTACAACTATGGACTACCACTGAGTTCCCCTCCTGCTCCAAACAAAAGGTGAGTGGCAGTGGTTTGTGTATTTGCAAATTAATATCTCAGTGCAGCTACATTATGTTAAATGCATTTATAGAACATGAAAGACATTCAGAAAGTAATATCAAGTATGCAAATGGCTTCAAGGCAACGTTTCCTGTTCATGCACAATGTCATTTACATTCTTTTTATTATTGTGTCTCTTTAAACTATAAAGTTTGCATAAAGTTTGCATATGAGTATTGTTTCCTTTGCACATGATCATCCTGATTGTCTGTGATTGGTGTGTGTTGCAGGCATATAGGGGGCCAGCGGATCAGTGTGTGTGTGAGGAAAAGACCTCTGACACGCACAGAGTGCAGGAGAGGAGAGGCAGATGTTTTGACAACTCCGAGTGGAGAGTGTGTGATTGTCCATGAAAGCAAAGAGGCTGTTGACCTCACCCAGTACATACTACAGGTAGATATAATGTCCAGAGAGGAGACAGTGTTTAGTCATACTGTAAAGTTGGCAGGTTCTCCAAATAAACACATTATTATCAAACTGTGATTATGTTAAATGAAGCCATTAACTGTGTTTAGGGTGTTTAAGATCACCGGATCATGTCAGGTCATTATGCTGTTGTTTTGTTTATTTAATGCCATGCCCCTTGCTCTTTGCTCTCTGCAGCACAGGTTCTACTTTGACCAGGTTTTTATGGAGGAGAGCTCCAATGAGGAGGTGTATCGAAGAACAGCATACCCGCTGGTGCAGCACATGCTCAATGGGTAGGTTAGCAATGATGTAGCAGTGTTTGTGAAGGTGTGTGTGTTATCAGTCTACTGTCCTTTCTATCCAAATGCCCTAAAGTCCAAATGACCCAGTTTTGGGGCTTAAAGTACATGCTTGTAGGTAGTTTTGGATCTGTGTTTCTACTTATCTGTGCTCCCTAACTATCTTTATTTGTGTTGTGTGTGCATCCATAGAGGCAAAGCCACCTGCTTTGCATATGGCCAGACAGGTGCAGGGAAGACTCACACCATGTTGGGTTCTCCTGCGAGACCAGGGTTGTACGCACTGGCAGTCCGGGACATTTTTGCTCACCTCTCCACCACACACATGCACTCACCCTTGCTGGTGTATGTCAGTTTCTTTGAAATCTACTGTGGTCAGCTGTATGACCTGTTGGACCGCAGAAAGAGGTGTGTGCTTGTGTCAGTGTACGTGTGTGTGTGTCTCGTTGTGGGTAAAAGAGCTTAACAATTTTTGAGGTGGAGTTGCTCTCGAAAAAAATATTAAAAGATGATCGGATAGCAAATTATCAAAAAAACGGACAAATAATGCCCCAGTTTTCCCACAGGGGTAATTATGTTTTTGGTAACAGTAAAAGTGAACCTCTATCTAGTACTTGGGTTTGTGATAAACCTTGATTTTCTTCTTTCTTGAATTATCTCCCTCTTAATCTCTGTCCTTTTCTTTCTTCATGGATTAGGTTGTTTGCCAGGGAAGATGGACACAAGGTGGTTCACATTGTTGGGCTGCGTGATGTCAGAGTGGACTCAGTCAGCTCACTGTTGGAGGTTTGTCTTTTCTTAAAATATTGCTTTGTGAATAGAAATAGAGCTAGCCTTCTGATTAGCACTCCAACCTTTTAAAGGCATTAATGCAGAGACTTTGATTCCAAAGTCAGAGATCTACCATTTAAAAAAGAAAAGTATCATGGTTGGATGTTAAAATTGTGACTAATCATGCTTAGCAAATTCATGAGAGATGACTTTTGATTGACATGATTTTTATTTATTTATTGCCTTTAAATCAAAATATCATGTACCATGATATAATTAAACCTTGCCTGTTATATGTAGTTTCTTTATTTAAGTTTATGTTTCACACAAAAAACCCAATAGTACGTTTAGGTACTTACGTATTCAGTTAAATACAACAATAAATATACATACTTTCAATTCTAATATCAACTCTGGCACCTCAGGTCAAGCTTACATCCTCACCGACGCACCAGCAGACTCTTGAGTACCTTACATACTTTAAATATTACCAAAAAAGAAACATTCTCTTTCCCTTGTCTCCCTCCTGCGTTCTTTGTTGCCCTTACAAAGGTGATTTCACAGGGTACAGAGGAGCGCACACAAGGGATGAGTGGGGTGAATCCACTCTCCTCTCGTTCCCATGCCTTGCTTCAGATTCAGCTAAGAGATGCAAACCAGCAGATAGCTGGAAGGTGAGTAACAACACGTGTTTTATTTTATTGTAGGCTTTCTATCGTGTACACACTTTCTGACGATTTTGTCTTTTTTCCTTAAAGCTCCACTAGTGTTATTTATTAGTGTAACAAGTAAGCCCAGTAGCATTGGTGTGAAATGAGTAAACTAAGAAAGGTGTGTGTGTTTGTGTGTGTGCCTGTAGAATGTGGTTTGTGGACCTGGCAGGAAGTGAGAGGGCATCAGATACCAAAGAAGACAGGCAGAGTCGCATGGAGGGAGCAGAGATCAACCAGAGTCTGTTGGCTGTAAGGCACACACACACACACACACACACACACACACACACACACACACACACATTTATAGATCACACATAAAGTCAAAGACATTCAAGAAGGTATGGTGGGATTTTATAATATTTTTTAATTTGTCCATTTGTTTTTTTTCTCAGCTTAAAGAATGTATCCGGTCCCTTGATCAAGAGCAATCTCACACCCCTTTCAGACAAAGCAAACTTACTCAGGTACGAAGACGTTCTGTTGTGTGTGTTACTGTGTACACATATCATGGCTGATTTTCTTTGTCCAGTTTGATTAATAAACTCTCCTGTGTTGTGGACTATATTGTTCCCTTTCTAGGTTTTGAAAGATTCATTTGTTGGTGACTCAATGACATGCATGATTGCCAACATTTCACCTGGTCATTTAGCAACTGAACACACACTAAATACACTGAGATACGCTGACCGGTAAGTGTGTGTGTCTGTACAATACATGTGGTGAGATATGTAACATATAAGCAATATATAAATTGCTTCAAAGCAACTTTCTTAGAGCCTTAAGGGATTTCATTCATCATACCTTAAATTGATATTTTGGGAAACTTAAAATAGGAAAGTGTTTTTTAAATACAAAGTAAAAATGTTCATCTTGCTCCCAGTGTTGACAACTTATCCAGTCTTTATAGTGTTGTCAGTGACTGTAGAGACAATAATCAGTGACTGAGATATTACATCTTCTTCACTTTTCATAGAGTGAAGGAGTTGAGGGGACAGGGAGGACTACGAGGAGGAAGAAGGGGCAAGACAATTCCCTCCCCCAAACGTAACCTGTCCAACAGCAGCAGCAGCAGCGGAGGCAACAGCGTTGGCACCCGAGGGAAAAGTCCCCCTAAAAAGCCAAAGTTAGGGAGACAAAGGGAGGATTTTGGACACATCACGCCTACTATAAGGTTGGCCTCGGGGGGCACAATTCTCTGCTCCACACCCAAAAATAGCAGATGGACAGAGGAAACAACTGCAAGCACAAGAAAGGGGATTGGGGAACACATAACACCTGTCAAAGGTTTGCTGGGAATGGATGATAAGAGGGAGAGGAGGGAGAGAGCAGGTGGGAGGGAAGGTAGAAGAAGAGAAAGGTATGGAGTAACTGACAGTGGAGGCCACTCAGTTGGTGACCAAAACATGGAGGCTGGGTTGGTCTTAGGACAAGCATCAGATGAGCAGGTCCACTTGTGGGAGGTACAGAGGGAATCTGCATTCTACCACAGACAAAAAGAGAACCAAAAAGCTGAAAACAAAAAACTGAAAGTGGGAGGAAATAATGAAAGAAGAGTGACAGAACAGAGAAGACAAGTGGAAAGCACTAAACACACATGTGGGGAAGTAGAATGGTTTAGAGAAAGAACATTACAAAAGGTTGATGAAAAGGATAATGAGAGGGAGAGGCATCTGAGACAGTATCACCAGCAGCTGCAGCAGTTCATGCCTCCATCAGCTTCTTCATCTGCCCTCTTCTCACCCTCTACATGTCCGTCTTTTTCTTCCTCTAATCAGGCCTCTCTCTCTACTTCTGTCTCTCCATCTTCCCGTTCTTCTCTCCAACAATCTTCCCGCCTCTCAGTTTCTGCACTCATGTATCATGGTTTGGAAGAGTCTTTAGATGCGTACAGAGCCAGGGTTGAGCTTAGGGCTGATGGTAACAGAGGACAGTCATCTTTTTTCCCCAGTGGAAATCAAGATGAGGTTGGTCATGGAGACTCAGGTGGTGTTGGCGAAGTTTGGAGAGGTAACCGTGAGAAGAGGAGGTCAGTGAAGGCAGCAGGGGAAGGAGAGGTCAGAGTAAGGAGGGAAGAGTGGAGGCCATCTGGGATGGAAGGAGGAGGAGAGAGGAGGTGGGCTTGGGCGGCAACAACAGAGACAGAGCGGGCAGACAGGGTGACAGGTGCAATCCCAGCTGATGTAAAGGCATTAGTGTCTTACAACAGGGATTCAGAAGAGAGGAGAGAAGTTAGTGAGGAAGAACTTGATGCTTCAGATGTCCCAGCTGATGGAGTGTGGGGTACTGAGGAGCGAGATGGAGCTGACAGCTGTTTACTGTCCACCCACAGCAACACTGACAGCGACAGCCTCTTTAACCACCCTCCTGTTGAGTCATCGCATCAACGAGCTCCAGCAGAACGGCCCCTCTCCCCAGCCTGCGGACATACCAACGCACTCCTGACCCCTAATAAACTCAGTGATCTCTCTTATAAGTTAAAGCATACCAGATGCACCTCAAACATTGTGCCTCTACCGTGGCAAAAAGCTCAACAGGGAGCGCCATCAAGTAGCTGTAAGCAACCATGGTTTGCTGCTCATGACAATATAACTGAACTTTCAAATGCTCAATCGGCCACGCTACCTCTCGCGACTCCCATCACACAGAAAGGATGTAAAATAGCAGCTGAGCCCCTTAACATACTATCTGAAAGTCCAGCTTACACTGTGGCACACACCCATAAAGATGTTAAAGCCAAAATGTCACCTCAGGAAGAGACTGCAGATCCTCTCAGCTACATCATGGATCCCCTCAGCATCTCCCTGCTTCAAGTAGACCAACAGGTCGCCACACTCTCTTTCCTCCAAGGGGAGCAGAACAACACCTCACTCTGTCCGCTTGAGAATGAAAGGGAAGAAAATAACAGAAGGGAAGTGGTAGTGGAAGCTGAGATGGTGGTGGACGAAGACGTGGAATTAGACTGGTCCATTTTGGAGCTGCCACAAGCAAAGACCCACCGCTCTCCTACCTCTGACGCCATGAGAGCTACAAATCTCACTGAGCGAAGAAAAGACACTTGTTGTGCCACGTATGACTATTGTGGAATAGGTATGTTCTGTGTGTGTGTGTGTGTGTGTGTGTGTGTGTGTGTGTGTGTGTGTGT
>CALSBV010010907.1:92491-112802 GCA_943590825.1 Bovichtus diacanthus | reverse complement strand
GTGTGTGTGTGTGTGTGTGTGTGTGTGTGTGTGTGTGTGTGTGTGTGGCATGCCTCCACGGTTAACGAAGAATACAAAAACAATTGCAAATATTTTTGATGAATTTAAGTAAATGGGGGCCACATTTTACAACAGCAAAGTAGTGAACATATGAGTGACAAAATGAGACTTGAGTTTCCTGCAGTTCTGTGAGAGTTTGCAAACTGATGTTTTGATACAGTTTTGCTGTTGTTAAACGTGGCCCCTTATTTACTTCATTTACTTCAAGAGTTTTTCCATTTTTTGATTCTTTGCTCACCGTGGAAGTATATGAGAAAAACACATTTTTCTTCGAAACGTATAGGTAACAGAATTAATAATTGATATACAAATGGTCATTTTGTGGGTGAAATATCACTTGAAGAACTTCTATGCTTTTAAAAATATTTTCCAGGTATGATGAAGCCTCCTATCCCTGCGGTTATGCTGGTCTCTCTCCAGGACCAAGAGAACACTCTGAAAGCCCATGCGCCAGTTTTTGAAGTCCTGGGCAACAGAACCCCTGCATCCCCACTTAAACCCTCTACATGTGCTTCTATGCAAACTTCTGTCATGCAGTCCATCTCATCCTCTGTCCAGCAGTCTGGGAACACTGGTTCACCAAGCTCCAACAATCTAATGACAAATGGGGCCACCCAAATACCTCCAAAATATGCACACAATATGCACAACAAACTTGCTTTTTCCATTTCAACGCCGCAGTCAGAAAGTGCCTTGGGCCAATTGAAAACAGTGCCAAAGCATTGTCAAACAGTACATTCAAACCATTCCAGCAACTCAAATAGTCAAGACAGCACCAGCAGTCAGAAAATTAGAGCCATAATCCATCTGCCTACACTGGAAGAATTGGATCACGGCCAGTAAGTACCAGGAATGTCACAATTTTGTTTACACAATCATTCTAAATGAGCATTTGAGAGGCCAGTGCACATTATAATGAGACACAGCTAGTATTAAACTACAAATAAAGATAATACCCAACAGTGTTTCGGTGATATTGAGATCTGGTTACATGTTAATCCTACAGACATGATACAGACCTGTTTTGGTGACTGATTTAGAAAACCTGCTGTGTATTTCGGAGTAATGGAGTAATCACAACCTACAGTCAGTTTGAATAAAATATTTCTGTCTTTTTTCTAATCCAATCCAATTTAAGGTGGCGTGTTGTACAGGCCCATTGGGAGCAGCTAGAAGAGATGGAAGCTTTATGTCGTAAAGAGGGGATGCTTCTGTGTCAGCAACCTGATATGGTCAGAATAACTCAAAGCCACATTTCTTAGCTCCTTCCTTTTTGTAAATTACATTTGAACCCTTTCCCCTAAGCCCCACCGCAAGCATTAAGGCTGCCTGTTAGAACAGTCTGCATCAGACACCATCACACATGTATTTATTTATTGCTAAATACTGCTGAGTATCAAGCATTGTTGTGATGTTTTGTGTGGAAGTGGAAGAGCAATCCACTCGTCACTTCTATTACTGACACAGATTTTAAGATGCGTAATAGTCGTGTATTGTTGTGTATGTGTATGTATTGTCTTATATGTCTGTGCCAAAGACACATTTCTATTTTAAGGTAATCTGAATATATTTTAAATTGATTACACACTTGTGTCTGACCTTACTCTCTGTCTCTTTATCTTAACAGGCATTTGGGGATTATGTCCACAAACTGGAGGATATCATGGAGAGAAAAGCTCGGTGTGTCCACATCATGATAGCTCAGCTGCAGCCATATCTTAAACCCAGTCAATCTAATGGAGCACACCATTAAGACGAAAATAATCATGATCCAATTACTTGAATTAACTAACTTCATAAGCCATAAAAAGCAATATTTGCATTTTTAAGTGCAGACTATGGTAAATGGACTGCATTTATATACTGCATTTACTATATACTGAAGAAATGGCAGGTATGCAAAGCCAGGCTGTTTATGAGTGCACAATACATTCTTCACTGACAGCACTAGATACAGTATGAGTTATTCTTATTCTTATTATTATTATTATTTCTATATATCACTTGATGTGTGTGACGTCAAGAGATGTGTTACACAAGGCATCTTTTTGGGAAACTTGTCAAGAGAGATTTCCCCATGGAGACAATAATATATACACATATTAAATAGAATCAGAAGGTAAAAGTATGTCCACAAGTATGTTTGTGCATTCTGCAGATTGTGTGTGTTTATTTGTTTGTTTCTTGTGTTCTGGCGTGTGGTTGTTTTTTCCTCTTTTAGATCTTCAGTGCTGTATATGTGCTGATTCAGATAAATATAGTATATTATGAAATTCTTGTTTTGTTCTTTCAATCATAATTTATTAAGTTTATCTTAAGATGGAAATGTATTACACTGCTGTGTGGAAACGTGGATGACTGATATTTAGAAATCAGAAATGTTAATATCTGCTATTTTTGTACTATATGTTTTCATTGAACCTTATCCAACAGGGTTGTACTTTTGTAAAGCAAGTCTTTGTCCAATCTGGGGAGTTTGGACCATGTATTTTGAGACAAGGCCTTGGTATTGGATTTGATCTGGCAGTTTCCCTGGTGTGAATCTTACTTTACCTGCACGCCCACCCTGATTAGGTTTGGTCTTCTGTTTAGCTATGGGCTTTACTAAAACTGGGACTCTGGAATGATAATACACTGAACCAAAAATGCACAACTAATATTTTGGTACCCTACTTCAAACTTGAGCTCAGGTTGTATACTCAGCTGTTTACCTGGTAGATGGCAAACTGTTAACTACTGCTTTTGTTGCTGTTGTAAAAATTGCAAAAAAAAATTGGTTTGTTTTCTAAAGCAATAAGGCTATTTTGGTGTGTGTTTGATTTTCAACTGAGTCATTGAGGCTACTTTGGGTTTTTTTGTTGCTTTTTTAAATGTAAAAACACACTTCTTCTAAGGTTTTAAGATTGAAATAAATGTGCTTGATGATCAGATGATGTTTTCTGTGTTCTTTCTTGTTACCCTAATATATTTGACTATTCAAACAGTCTTTTATTATAAAAATATATATGTCCACAGAAAGCAAGAGTGAATACAACTTGAATAGAACATACCAGCCTAAAGAATTTTAGTGAATCACCTCTGCTAGTGTTGCACCACTATCCAAGAAACTCACACAACCTGTTTTGACTCACAAAAAAAACAACATCACATGTATATCTGATCTCACATCAGCAATTATATATGACTTATATATGTATATATTATATATGTGACTAATTTAGCTAAATATGAAAATCACACCACATAAACTTTTTGTAAAGAAATAGTTCTTTTTTTTAACAAGGTTTTCACACGTCCTTAGACTGGAAACTGGAAATATCACAGCAAAGCGCGCTCCCAGACAGGAACGGGCACGTAAGGGCACGCTGTTGAACCACGGGACCAGCTCGGTGGGTTTTGGTTGGCAGTCGGCTTCTCAACGTTGAACAACGGCGCGTTGGGTCACGTGACAGCATCTGCTGCTGCTGGCTGAGCGAAGCGTGTTAGCAGGTAAATTAAAGAATATACATTTGTTGTGGTAATGTTGTCGATTTAAAGCCGTCTGAACGACCTACGCGTCTTATCGTTAACTTTTACATTAGTTTAATGACAACCGATCGGTCGATTCAGAGAAACCGTTCGTCCTTTTCTGTGGTTACCTAACTAGCTAACTAACTCGCTAGCTAGCCAGCGTCGTATGCGTAATGTAGTGCTGAGTTCATTGTATGCGGACGGGCCGTTCACATGCCGGGGCAGTTAGCCTTACGTTACTGCTGATATCTGTCGTAGCTTAACATGAACGGGCCACGCGTTTTCTCGACACCCCCCCCCCCCCCCCCCCCACACACACACACACACACCGTGTTACAACCTTAGTACATTGTATTGGCTACGGGCCGTTGTAAATGTTTGTAAGGCGGCATCTGTTCGTTTAGTTTCAGGTATGTTCGCTGCTGCTAAATTTAGCCTTGAGTGACGAACGTTAGCTTCCCTCTTGGTTTACACAAAAGGGTACATCGCCGCACTTTGTTTATTTTTTTCTTTTCAATCGGTGTGGCTCTACGAACAAGTATCACGTTGGCGGACAGGTTAACTAATCATATGTTCACACTACTGGTTTCTTGACAGTAGTTACAATATGACAGTTTAACGTTACGAGTCGTGTGTGTATTGCACACGGAACAAAGACGAGCGGTTGGTGAGGCTAAAGCTAGCCTGAGCTAACGTTAGTTGACATAGCTAACGCTGCTGTGAAAGTTAGCCAGTGCGGCTCATGTTTCCACCGAGCTTCTTGTAACGTTCACCTAAATACGATTACGATTCAGTCTGATCGGAGCCGGTGGATCTCATTTGTTGTGTGCCCACGATGACAAGTTGTCAGTTGATAACGTTAGTATTACTAGCTAAAACCAGTCCCTGTATGTAATATAATGTAACGCACGTTAATTGTATGCTTGCAATTTCCTTAGACACCGTTTAGCATGGCGTAAAGCCCAGGGTCCTTTGTTGTTCGGTTACTTATAACTTTTAATCAAAAACCGAATGGCTGTCGCTATTCTGACGTAATTACTGGGGAGGGGGCGGTATCATTCTTAATACCTATAATATATGCCAGTGCATACAATCTGTTTTTGTGGGGGAGACTGAGGGAGGGTTGTAAATTGACACCTGGACAGTCCCCACTTGGCAGGCTAAATTTAACCTGGGTGGTGGGGGGCGACAGATGGGGTTATAGTCTTACATGGTATACTTGACAACAGTAAGGTTCAGTCTGCTCATATTTAGTTTATTGTACTGGCATTAGTCATTTATTCAGTATTATATTTTAAGTCTCAGTCTGTTCTTATTTAGTTTATTGTACTGGCATGAGTCATGTGTTCAGTATTATATTTTTATTAGGAATGTTGATGCAATGTAACCACCTCACAGGTAGATGTAATTTAACTTGGCCTCTGTTCCCTCTTTCTCTCTCCCCCAGATTTTTCTATTTTGTACATACATTGTTTTGTATATACTGTATATGATGACTTCAGTGGTCAGCAATCAAGCCCGGGGCACTCGGGACAGAGTGCTGCCCACCACCACACAAACAACACAGCCACAGAAACAGATACAGGTGGGTTTACACCATTGTACATACAGAGTTGCATTCAGGCCTAATGAATTGTCCTGCTCATATTGCGTTTATATCCTCACGAATGACTCGAAAAAGCTGTATATATTGCCATCATGATAGGGAAGTGAAACATAGTCTGGTTTAAAAGATACAGGGATTATCAAGTATCGTTTCTAACTGAACTTTGTTTATCAGGCCACAGCAGAACAGATTCGTTTAGCCCAAGTGATCTACGACAAAAATGATGCTGACTTTGAAGACAAGGTCAAACAGGTAATGTGTTTGTGCATGTACATATATAAAATAGATTGTCTATCAAATATATTTTCTGGAACACCAGCATGTCTTTTGGGAATTCTTAAACATTGGGACCCCTATTGCATCATGTGGTGATCTAACTTAACACTGTTTCTGTTTTTGCGCTCTCAAAGCTGATTGAGGTAACTGGGAAGACTCAAGATGAGTGCGTGGTAGCCCTCCATGACTGCAACGAAGATGTAAACAGAGCGATCAATTTTATGCTGGAGAGCACCTCTGACCCAGTAAGAGTCTATGTACAAATGCACAAACCATATTGATGTATACATATTATGACTGTGTTCACGTTTTATGGCAATTCCTCTGAGTTTTGCAGAATTGGAACACCATAAACCATGCAAAACTATTTTCACAATAAAGGTGAATTATATGTATGTATTTAGTCAACCTCATTCTCTGTATAACCTCTGTCAGAACTCCTGGGAGACTGTGGGCAAGAAGCGGAGCCTTGGGAAAGAAGGAGGACCCTCAGAGATAAAGGAGAGCAGAGAGAAGAAAGGAGAGAGAGAGGCTAGTCGCGGACGTGGGGCGTCCAACAGGAGGGGCAGAGGCATCAGTCGAGGGCGTGAAGGTAAGAAAGACGTTTGTATAAATGGTGTCCTCTGTATTTGATGCGTCTTTGACTTTGACAATTTATTTTTAGTCGTGTCTTGGTAAAAGTATGCGTTAGAGATATGGAAATGTCAACTCAATTTTCTCAGATTATTATTTTTTTTACTTTAATTTTTACCAGCCGGTTTAATTAAAAAGGCACAGAGGTCATTTTCCCAGTTCAGTATAACAATGAGTTTCTAATGTCTTCATTTCCTTGCACCTCTGTTATTTGTTGGTTCCAGGTCGGTTAGAGGAGAATGGCTTTGAGGTGGCTCCTGGAGAGAGAGGGGGAGACCGTGGGCGCAGGGGGCGCGGCAGAGGTGAGCAATACAGGAAATTACACCTTTAGTTTATTGAAGACACCGCCATTTTGTTAGCAATGACTCCAAAAGTGCAAAGTGAAGATACAAAGATTATGGAAAAAAGCTGATTGGAAGTTTGTTTGATGAACCAAAACATTATCAAGCAAATCAGATTTGGTTTACATATATATTTGCCTTTTTGTAGAAATTGAAAACATCTGCCATTTTCTAAGTTTCTTGCATGCTTAGATGTCTACTTTTGGCAACCCTGCGATACTCCATTTGCACATGTCCATACATTTAAGCAAATTCTAATATGGTCTCTTTTTTTGTCAATAGCGATCATTAGATGGGGAATTGTCTCAGATGTTTTTGTTTTTTTTTTGCATGTTTTGATAATGTAGCTGGCAACATTTCTATTTGTGTCTGCAGGCATTTAGAGTATTGCAGAACTCAACATGTGTGGAATGTGCTTAGTCCCTGCAGCTGCTTGAGTGTGGGTTTGGTGGGGCATGGAAGGTTGTCGATAGATAAAGAGATTAGAGAGGGCGAAAGGAGTAGATTCTGACTGGATTTGTAGGCTTTTTTGTAACGACAAGTGATCTACGAATGGTGAGGTCAATCAAGGCCTGGTTCAGAAGAACTTTTTATGCCATAACAGTGGAGAAATGCATGTTTTCTTTTTGCTGCTTTCTTTATGAATAGCTGTCAAATGTCTTGATTTAAAATCTTGAGTTCAAAATATATAAAAGCAGATCTTATCGATTATTTAGACGGCTACTGTAACCTCAATGGCCCATGTTTGTTTATTTTGATTGGTGTAATTTAATTCTGGTGCAGTTAACTGTACTATGACTTTGCACTGTATTATTAGTTTACTTATTGAGCACAATCCTAAAGCAAAAAAAATCATGTATAAAAGACATAATAGGAAAGAAACATAAACGCATGTATGCAGGTACCCTAATGCTTAACAAGGTTAATGACCAAAACATTGCTTTTTTCCAGTAAACTCAAAAAACTGCCCTAAAATTTGTTCCTAGAGTTGAGGCTGAAAGGGACCAATCAACAAAGTTGATGTGGTTGTTTTGTGTGTCCTCAGGGGCAGGGGTTCGCGGTAGAGGAAGAGCAGCTGCTGGCAACAGGTTCTCCTCCCAGGGAATGGGGTAAGAACGTGTGATTCTTAAGCCTGAAGTAGGATGAGGAGGTGGTGATGTTGATAACAAGCACATATCTAAAAAACAAATGTGTAGATAAATTACGTTTCTGAATCTCCTCATTTAGTAGCAAAAACAGACCAGATGGTATTCTCTTCAATTTTGCTTATTTTGGCTCACCTTTCCTGTTGTCTTTTCTTTCCACTCTGTAATTCTTTCAGCACCTTTAATCCTGCGGACTACACAGCTAACTCTCGAGCCCGCCAGGAGGCATGGGATGGCAACGAATCTGCTGAAGGAACTGGTAAAGAAAATAACAGAACATAAGATGTCACGTTTTGATCCAAGCTATATTTTGTATCACTGCTTCGGGCGGTTAATGGTTGCTGAGAACATGCCATGAGTATGTGTGAACATGCCAACACTAACTTGGCTGCTGTTCTGTTTTTTCTTTTTTTTTTTTCTCTTAGGAACATGGGGAGGCAATCATGAAGACTGGGCTTCAGAGGACTGGAATGAGGATGTAAGGCTGCACTTTTGTAATAATCTGAAAGGGATTTCAGTTTTTAATATGCACTGGCCTGCCTAACGTCTAGTGTGTTATTGTTTTAGATTATATGTCCAGATGACGTTAATTTACTAAACAGTATTGGTTAAGAGTCAGTGATTTAATGTGTTGTGACTATATTTATGTGGTTCTGAATGGTCGTTGATGCACAACACGGCACATATGACTATATTAATCTGATGATGTCTGTTTGTGCTTTCTGTCCTTTTTCACAGTTGTCTGAGACCAAAGTATTCACTGCCTCTTCTCCTCCAGCAAACCACACCACACCTGGACACAAGTAAGACATCCTTCTCAATTGTCCAGTCAGCTAATAACACGAGAGAGAACAAGCTTTATTTTTGAGTAACTTTTCTTAATCTGTGTGGTTATATTCCTTGTTGACTCACCTCCTTTTAAACTCCTCTTCTCCTACTCTTTATTTCCCCTTTCTTCCTGCTCTCATCTTCTGATTCTCCTCAGTGTGGACCTAGCTGGCCTACTGCCTAATACTGGAGTGGCTGCGGGGGGTCCTATGGACTCTGACTTGGGGGTGATAGTCGATGGACCCTCAGCTGAGGATTTGGGCCAAAGCCTGGTGTTTACCAATTCCCATCACAATGGACGCACTGCAACACACAGCTACGCACACGCAACAGCCAACAGCTACGCCCATGCCGCCTCGGCTAGTACCACCTACGCACATGCTGCACTGGTACAGACAGCACCAGCCAACACATGTTCATGCGTCTGCACACTGATGTATGGTATCAGTGTATTCAGTTCTTGTTTTTGTTTCTCTCATCTTCCCAGTCCTCTGTCCTGGGTTCCGGTTTTGGGTCCCTGAATGCGCCTAAGCCGACACCTGCCTCTGACATCAGGGCGTCAGAGCAGCTCAACGGGCCTCGGCTTGGTCAGAGAGCCAGTCAGACCACCGCCAGCAACATTATTGTTTCCAAAGATGCAGGGCCACCTCCAATACAGAACCCTGCTCCTGCCTCCTCTCCCTCTGTAGAAGTCAAGGCTCAGAGAGTGGAGAACGGCCCTGTTACTGCCCAACACTGTAAGTTAAAAGTGTCTAAATATCTAACACAACATTGTAAGACAAGCCCATTAAATATTTACTACGTGTTCTTGATGACAACAATGCAAGAGGAGCAGTGCAATACACATATTTATCTGCATTCTCTCCAGTGGCGATGAAGCTTCAACCAGAGCCATCAGCGGTGCTCAGCCAGCTGTCTCAGAGGCAACAGTCCTCCATCCTTCCCACCACAGAGCCTCTGGGCCTGTCGCATGCTCCACAGGTCCCCACACCGCCAGGTAGGGCTGCAGGGCAGTATCCTACTGTGCCATTAAAGGGAAAGCACGCTTAGAATTCCACATGCTATTAGAGCTGCAACTCAACTCATTATTTTCACAATAGAATATTGTTAATTAATAGATTATTATATAAGAATAGCAGAAATGAGAGCAAACACTTAAAATGTTCCTTCTGGCTTGTCGGGACTGTAACCACATAAAAAGAAAGAAAATATTTTGCTAATAGTAAAACTAAGATAATGGTCACAGAGCTGATATCAAAGGCCAATAGTGAGCACACAATATAATGGAGGCAGTGCCTTCTCTGCTTAAGAAATGAGTGCGTAGGGATGCTCTGATTGTACAATTCTAAGCCAAAACCGATGTTTTTGTTACTTCTTCCCCCTTTTAATGCCAGGGGAACTAAACAAAGACATCTTCATTATATAAAAAAAAATAACTGAACTGTTTTGTCATTCATAATTTAATTTCGCTCTTTGAATGGGAACAAATTCAATTATACAATTTTATGAAATGACCTCTTTCATGAAAAATATATTTTCTTTGAGAAAAATAACTTTTCTTGAAAAGCTGTTTTAGCCTGCTATACAACTACCTTCTTACTGAGAAGTGTTTCAGCCTACTTGCATATACCAACAAATATTTGTTTTTTGAAACATACATTAGGCTAAATGTAGGGGCGATTTATAGAAATGTAAAGCAGTGTTTCTCACACTTTACCTGAGCGGCCGACCATGTACATTAACGGCCGCCCAAGTATATTTCCCAACCTATTTTATAATTTTTTGTTTTTATCCGTCCGAGAGAGCGACGCCATCTGCAGTTGATTAACTAGTGGAGGTTGAACGGGTGCATCCCTAGTAGTAACAGTATCTGTTCTATAGTTCATGGCAGTATCATCGCACTCGTTGTGTCTTGCTCTGACTATTATTTTGATCTTAGTGCGGTGATTTTTAACAAATTGTCAAATCTCCTTCAGGTCACGAGTCCTCCGTCCCTCCTGTGAGAGATGGAGCTTCTCCAGGAGTAAAGTTTCCAGGCATGGAGTCTTCTGTCACAGAACCCCCTCAGCGGCAGCTAAAGACACAGAGACGCAGAGTACCTCCTCCCTCAAAGGTAAGCTCTTCCGATATCTGAACCTTTTTTTTTTTTATCTGACAAAACCAGTGTAATAACCTCCATGCAACAATAACAAAAGAGCAATGTTGCTTGGAAGACATGGTAGAAACTGAGTCTTTTCAATAATTGATCTGCTCTCACATGCTTGACGGGACACGCCAGCTAGTTGACGAGCTATGTGACAGGGACAGACTAAATAAAGTAGTTTCCTCAAACTTGACTCCCATGACTTTTTGATAAGAGTTAATATCTTGTCAACAAACACAAAGGGTGCAGATAAGTAAACGTTTCCCTTTTCAGTATATTAATCTCATACATGCGTTTGTTACCAGAGCCTGCTTGCTCTCATGGCAGTTTTTATTGTAACACATTCAAGTGGCTCAAGTTGATGGGCCAGTTGCACACATTTTAACAACTTGATGTCCATTATTTATTACTACACTTTGTACAAACCCAAATTCAAAATAATCAAATTAGTTTAATATATCTGCAGAGTTCTAAGGAATTGCCTCTTGTCGCTCAGATCCCGTCGTCAGCAGTGGAGATGCCGGGCTCAGCTGATATTCCTGGCCTGAATGTTCAGTTTGGGGCTCTTGACTTTGGGTCTGAGTCTGGTAGTGGAACAGTAGACATGGGACAGAAGGAGTCTGCCAGGGAACACGCCCCGACTCAGTGTCCCGCTCCAGCAGCTCCAGTACCCATGCCTGTCTCTACCGCTGTTCCCACACAGCAGCCGCAGAGCAGCCTGTTCTCCAAGCCAGGATCTGTGAGGTGTGTGAGAGTTGTTTTGATTTGGTGTGTTCGTCTGTTTGTAATTTCTTTGTGAGGAAAAATCTTTTTTATTTTGTGCATCTGTCCAGCATGAAATCTTGATTCATACAAAAGGCAGAGTACTCACTGAATCTGTGGGCACACAATTTATCAATGAGACAAAAGCTTTTAGTGATGTCTTAATTTTAGCTTGGTTACAGCGATGAAACCAGTAATTAAAAATAAATTAAATCAGTAATAATGTATCCCACTTCCTGTACTTTCGCATTCTCTGTATGTTTATTGTAAATGTGTCCATCTTTCCCTTTCTTCCTTTCTCTTGGTCCTGTGAACAGTGAACACATGAGCAGCTTACCGACCATACCGGTATCAGATCCCAGCTTCCCGTCACCATCCTTAGGCTTACCCAGTGCCACGCCCTCCCCCTCCATGGGTCTTCCCAGTGCAGCCGCTCCACCCTCTTCTACAGCTCCTACCGCAGCCAGCCGTGTGGAGAGCAGGTCAATGCCACTGCATCTGGGCTTCTCTCAGAACAAAGATGTTCCCTCAGCTGCTTCTCTCACAGTGAGGATAAATCTTTTTCTCTATGTATGAATAAGGGACCCAAATGACAAGAGGTCCACTGCTGAATTCACTGTTATTTCTGGAAAACTCTGTCTGCTTAATACCTGACAGAAAACAGAATGATAAAACTAAGACTTTGATCATTTCCTTTTCTCATAGAATGGCTACAATGGCATGAAGACGCAGAACACACAAGACAGTAAGTACACTCAGCAACTGGAGTGGCGAATCAAATCCGAAATGATGAATATTGATTGCTAAATGCATCCGTTAGGAAGTGGAAAGGGTCCTTTTAGTGAAAGTGGATGAGGTTTGATAAAGATCAACGCCTACTCAACCCATCTTTCTAGTCTAACTTTGTTTTATTTATTGCGTTTCAGTCTTTTATTCCTTCTTTCACGATCAGTTTTAAAAATCACACAGATTTGAGTCAAACTAATCTTTTTTTTTTTTCTTTTAACCAGCTACGTCAACATCTAGAACAGTGAAAACAGAGTCCCCCATTATGACGAGTGACAGTGGCCACCACATCCCCTCCCCCGCAGTTACACCTTCCCACTCAACATCCATCCCCTCGCTCGGCAGGTAAGGCATGGTTCAGACGCACCGTGGCGTTTTATATTGCACATCCATTTGTGTTTTTTGTGTCCCCTTCTTTTCCTGGAGATGATGATGATGGTTACAAGCACATATCTCAATCCTTTTATGTGGAAATATCGTTTACTGAATCTCCCATCTTCCGGCTAATGTTTCCTTTGTAAAGTACTTTTGTCTCTTATCAGATTTAAGCAGGCTGACTGAATCATTTTACTCTCTTTCTAGTCATGTGACCAGTACTCACTCATCTGGGTTGGCCCTCGCCACAAGCTCCTCTCTAACTGTAAGTGTGTGTTCATGCTAGATTACTTTAACATCACTCTGCATTTGTGGCAATAAAAGGACATGGCATATTTTTATTATTAGATAAATTCAATTAGACACTTATCTTGCAGATGGGTTATTTATGAATCCATGCCTTTCCCTACAAAAGAGTTGCTGGTTTTATTCCCACTCACCCTTTTTGCTCTTGTCCTGTCACTCCAGATAAGTAATGAGGAGAGCATCAGTAGCGGCAACCTCCATGCCTTTTCATCCTCATCCAGCCAAGCTGTCAATTCCAGTCCTTCAGCTCCCCTGGCTGTCAGCAGCTCAATCACCAATGGTCTGCACCAATCTGGAGCGCCGGGACTAACTCCTAATGGCACAAACGCTGCACTCTTAGCTGCAGGCAACCGCGCGGCCCCCCTTCTCACCACCACCTCTGGTGAGCTCATAGGTCGACTCAAGAATCACATCACTGTAACACAGGAACTCGTTTACAAAAGATTAATTGATATAAATAATATATCCTCTTCACACTTCATCTTGTAATTTAGATTAGTGTCATTTTGACACTCGTCTAAGATCGTACGGATCTATGCAAATAATAAGTAATTACTTAATTAATGCCCATCATTTATTTCAAGTCCTAAATCCTTGTTTCTCCTCTTTGCCAGGTAAAGCTCCTCCCAACTTGGCCCAAGGAGTGCCACCTCTCCTGGCCAACCAGTACATCATGGGCCCCGGTGGGTTACTCCCTGCTTACCCGGTAACTATACACTTTCCTAATCATTTTTTATGTACTTGTTTGTGTTGTAATTATTAGTCCCCATGGTCAGAGCTCTAAAAACAGATGGCATCCTAAGGGAATAACCTACCCAGAACTGTTTAGCATTTCCTTGTGTTAATCTTATTTGTAAGGTTAATGTACACCTTTAAATAAAAGAGCCCTGTATTTACCATGACTTGATGCATTGAATTAAACAATTATGGTATTGATATTTTTTAATCTATAGAACTTTGATGTGTCGATGATGACTGTGTTTTAGTAGGTTCTGATCAAACATGACTTCTAAGAAACGCACTGAGACACTGACTTAAAGCTGAGTAGAAGATGAAAACTTGAGGTTTAGCAGGGTCTCCAACGTCGTACTATATTATCACCAATTCTTCTCTCTATTATCTTTATTTCCACAGCAGATCTACGGATACGAGGACTTGCAAATGTTGCAGTCTCGCCTTCCTATGGTGAGTGGTTATTCTGCTCTGTACCCTGCTGCATATAACTGTGCTTCTAGTATTTTTGTATATCAGCAATGGGCTTTCAAATCTGTTTTCCTGTATATTACATTCCTTCTACCCATAGTAAAGTAACCACTCAGAATATGTGTCCTCTTTTCAATTGCATGGCAATATCACCAAATTCCGAAAGTAGCAGTCTAAGATGAACTGATGGAAAAAGCTACAAAATGGGGAGGGCTACGTTTGGCATTTAAATTATAATTTTTTTTCTCTCCCTACTCAGGATTATTATGGTGTAACATTCCCTGGTACTACGGCTACTATGCCTGGAAGAGAGAGCCTGGCCAATAATCCATATTCTGGTAAGTCAAATTTTATGTTATGTTTCTGAATTGATGCGTCTGCAGCATTATGTTAAGATAGGGTGTCAAGCTCGCACTGAATAATTAATACAATTACTCTGTTTCATGAAAACCACTTCTGTCTTTGTACTTTTTTTAATATAAAAAAATGAAAAAAATGTTTATAGCAGTTCAGCAGATTAAGTTTATCACTTTTGATTACATCAACTTGGAGATGTTGAGCCACTGAGACAAAGCACTTTATTTTTATTTGGTGGCTTCTTTGCTAATTATCTGTTTAACAGACTTTTAGATTTATCTTTTCAACTTCAGTTTTGTCTTTTCTACTGTCATTTTCTGTCCAGGTGAGGCGACAAAGTTTGGCAGGAATGATTCGTCATCTCCTGCTCCCCCAACCAGCCTGTCAACAGCTGGGGTGCAGTCACAGCCGCAGCAGGCTCCGCAGGCAGGAACACAGGGCCAGGGCCAGGGCCAGCAAACACAGAACCAGGCCTTCCTCAATCCCCCTCTGCCCCCTGGCTACGGATACACTGGTAAGGAATAGGGACGCGATGGTGAGGACATTTTCACACCAGTTAACAAAGGTGTGACAACGGCAGTCTTGCCGATTACACCGGACCTTTTACAAGAAAAGTTATTCGTTGAGTGCTTACTTTAATCTTTAGCGTTGGATGTTTGGTCGGTCTGTCTGGTCGAGCTTTCGCTGCAGAGCCACGCGTTTCCACCCGGCACCGCTGCACCATGTTCCGGCTGAGACTGCTCCATCCTGCGCACGGCACAGCTTCATACCAAAAGTTTACTCATTCATTTTATTAGGTTCAGTATTAGCATCGGGTTTAAATCTGAAATACTTTTGACACCAAATTCTCCGCCATCGTCTTATCGGTCAACTCATTCTCTTGTCCAGTGATGAGTGACATCTGACTGCTGCGACTCTATTGCTGCTGTACGGAGCAGACACTTTCACGTGTTAATTGTAGCTCCGTTGTCTGACTAGTACTGATGATGCACTTTACAAATTTGAGTTTTTTTTAATTTATTTTATGAACGTGGGAGCTGCTGGCCTGTGTGAAAAAAAGAAATAGGTTTTATTTCTTTTTTTTTCCAACGGTTGGGGCTGTGGGCAAGTAATGTAACCAGTGTATTAACAGCCTTAACACCGGTAACTCAGACTATCGCAGCAAGCCTAGTAAGGAAAAATAAAATCATTTGAATTTTTTTCCAGTCAACTCATCCTTGCACTTAGCATTTACTCCTTATGCAAATTGTCCCTATGCTAAGTATCTTTTTCTTATTTGTTTTCGCTGCTGAGTTAGACACCCTGTATATATCCTTCAAGCGCATCTTGTCGACCCTTCGGTCCGTTTCTCTCTGAAATCGCGTTTTTGTTTTTCCAAAATGTCACTAACCCTGAAGAAATATTATCTGTGTGGGCTCCATGGTAGCTTCGGCAACTTGACAGAGTAGCTGCGGGGGGTGGGGCTTAGCGAAGGGTCAATTCGGGATGGGAATTGATCACTTTTATTGCACTTGGATTTTTTTTTTAACTTGCCATTTTACAGGTCTGCCGTACTACGCTGGTGTGCCGGGGGTTCCCTCAGCTTTCCAGTACGGCCCCACAGTTTTTGTGCCTCCTGCTTCGGCCAAGCAACCTGCAATGGGCCTGGCCAACCCTTCCAATCAGTATCACCAACAGCATCAGCCCAGTTATGGACAGCATGCATATGGCGCAGGTAAGCCCAGGACAAAACAAGAAGGCTCTGTCTCTCACTGCTCTGATTGTTTTTCAGACAATTAACAGAGCACATTTGTTTTTCAGTCAAATAATGGTAAAACATTTATGTGAAGATTATATCCAGTAGTTTTAATTCAGCTTTTTGATTTGATTTTTAACTGACTTGAGCCTGTGCGTGTCTGTTTGAACAAAGACAGCACAGGTTTATCTTAAATTATTACTGCCAAACTATCACAGTAACACAAACTGTCAGAGCAACATGCCACGAAAAGTAGGTGGGAAACTTACTTGATCTGCTTCCACAGTTGGACTAGTTATGGTGACATTAGTTGATTATCTGGCCAGTCACTTCTGTCTGATTTGTTTTGATGCTCGAAAGTACACAAGCTCCTGGCTTGTAGAAGTTGAGCAGTTTAGCAGGAATGACTCTTTGTAATCCATTATGGTGAACAGGACAGCTGTATTTTAAAAGAACATGTATTGTGAGAGAGATGGGGTGTGTGTACGCAGAGACCTCGGCATAAATTATGTGTGGAGAGTGTAGAGGGAGGCAAAATATAATTACGTTTCCAACCCTTTATACATGTACACCAAATGCTGCATGTGCGTGTGGAATTGGGCCTGTGTGTGTTTTTGGCTTGTGCTGCATGCATAGCTCAAACCCCCTGCTGAAGTTGGACACGGCTCAATATAGACACAGCTGCCATTTTAGTCAGGTTACCTTACTGCCTCTCTCTCCCCTGCCCCCCTCTTTACTCTTCCTTTTCTTCTCTTCACCTTATCTGTTTCCCGTCTTTCACTTCTCTCTCCTTCCTTTGCTCGCTCTGCATCCTCTCTTCTTCTGTACTCCTCCTCCTCCTCCTTCAGCCTTTGATGACCTGTCTCAAGCCCACGGTGGGGAGTACAGTAAGGGAGGGTACGGAGGCTCTGCCCAATCACAGGCCAAGTCAGCGGGCAGCGGCCCAGGGAAAGGTACATACACAACACTTGTGCGCACACTCTAACAACACACAGTCAAAGTCAGCGGGCATTTCCCTGTGGGAAAAACAGATGTACTCACAATTGCAGATGATTCTACAGTCGAGAGTGTTCTGGAGAAAGGTGTGTATATGCACGTGCGTGATTGCACTTTGATGTGCACATAAATGGATACATGCAAAAGGGTGAGAAAGTGAGAAACATGCCTCTGCGCCTCCTCACTTAATATGCTTCTTCCTATTGGCTGGCCCCCCTCCATACTAACAGTGGAAATGGACATTCAGTGCTTAATATTCAATCATCAGTGAAGTGACGCAGTTGTACTTCTTTCCCCTTAACCCCTTTCCTTTCCTCTCCTCTCTATTGTCCCCCCCCTCCCCCTCTTCTTTGCTTTCCTCCCTCTCCTCTTCCATTCCAATCTCTTCCTTTTTTACCTCTTTCCTATTCCCTGTCTTCATTCTTGTCTCAGCACCAGGACTGTCAGGGTCAGGTACCAGTGGAGGAGTACCTGACATGGGAGGTTCAATCTACAGCAAAACTCAGGTGAGAAACTTCTGTCCTGTTGTTGTTGTTGTTGTTGTTGTTTGTTGTTGAGTGCCTGTATTTAGATCAAGGCTCAATCCGTCTGCTTGTTAGATGACCGTATTCTTAAAATAACCCCTCAGTTACCAATTCTGCAAATAATTCTCTTATTTGAAACTAGCAAACATCTGCACATTAACAGCACACCATTTTTAATAGCCCATTAACTTAAGTTGTAAATTAAGCTTGGATACAGAAACATGTTTGCATAAGAAAAATATGTTAATGGTAGCTAAATGAAACTGGCATTTAACTGTTTTTCTGAACCTATTGCACATGCATGTCAGTGTTAATGTTGACCTGTATTTGCAATTTTAACCTCTTGTGTCTTCTCTTGGTTCTCCTCAGACATTTGACAAGCAGGGCTTTCACACGGGGACACCGCCTCCCTTCAGCCTGCCTTCAGCGCTGGGGGGAACAGGGCCCCTGAACCCCGGGGGTGCTCCTGGCTATGCCCCTGCTCCCTTCCTGCACATCCTGCCACCGCACCAACAGCCCCACTCCCAGCTTCTGCACCATCACCTCACACAGGATGGACAGGTAAACTGAAATGTCCATGCATTGCATCAAATTCTGCCACCAAGGGTTTAACAACACAAGTTTGCATCATTAGAGGTGTTTGGTTAATCTGGGTGTTTATCTTTGATGCTGTGCATTATGCAGACACTGACGTTAGCTGACTTGGCCACTAAACAAGACTGCTCCTGTGTATTTAAGGAGTACTTCACAAACAAAATCATCTTTTGTAGCAATTACTCACACTCTGGTAGTCTTGATTAATTTAAGTAAATGGGGGCCGTGTTTAACTGCAAAACTATATAAAAACATCTGCTTACAAACTCTCACAACTGCAGTATAATCCAAGTCTTATTTATCCAGTCGTGTGCTCACTATTTCCCAAACTCATGCATTTTTGCTAAAACCTTACAATTTCTGCATAAACAGTCTTGCGCAAGAGTGTTACTTGTCCGCGCGAGTACTGTTTAAGTGATGTGTTAAATGAGACTTAGATTATACTGCATAAATTGTGAGAGTTTGTAAACTAATGTTTTACTTCAATTCATCAAGAATTTCCCCCTTTTTTTTATCTTCATTAAATGTCCAAGCATGCGAGAAAAACAGTGTTTTCTTCAAGATTCAAGTTAACGCCGGATGATTTGAATTGATATACAAATGGTCATTTTGTGGGTGATTTATTTTTTTTAACTTGCACGCCTGTAGTATTCAGCAACTTAATGTGTTTTGACCAAATAGTCCCAAGAATGTTTTGCACCAAGAACTAGACTTTAGTTTGAGCAGTCCGTATTACCACAGGGACCAAAACAGGATCTGTGAGTTCCTGTGGGAAGTTTAAATCCCTGCCGATATTCCTGCAGCTGTGAGGGCTTAAAAAACTTAATGGGAAATTAAATAAACCTGTTAAGTAGTTGCATTGTTTTAAACATTTTATTGACTGAATGGCCCCGTCTTTTCCCCCGCAGGGTGGTCCGGGTCAGCGCAGTCAGTCCAGCAGCATGCAGCAGAAAACCCAAGGCAGCAAGTCCAGCTACGGCAGCTCCCCCTACTGGGCCAACTGAGGAATGCTTCCCACTCCCCTCTCCCCCAAAAGGCTGTGTGTGCGTGCGCGTGTGTAAAGCTAAAACAAAAAAACAGAAAGACACACTACCCTCACAATGAGCAACCTTGGGCCTCCTCGCCCCGCTCCCCCCACCTCCACAAGTCCTCATAAGTCTTTTGGATTCTCTCTTACCCCCCTTTTCAAAATTGGTTGTACATGTAAGATATTTATGTATGTATTTATATATATATACTGTATATGTAATAGTAGAACATGAAATGTGGTTGCTGCATTTTATTTTTGAAGGACTTTTTGTTTACTTTTTTCAAAACTGCAGGAAAAGATGTTACATTAAGACGGAATGAGATGATAATGGTGAGAAAGCGAGTGAAGAAGAGAGAATTATCTAAAACTTCCTGTAAGGAAAAGGAAAAGGAGAGAGCTATAGCACTGATTGCGTATGAGGACATTTCAGATGGGGGTGGGGTTTATAATAACTAACTGCATCTGTCTCGTCTTTTTTTCTTTTTTTATACATAACTTCCTGAATGACCAGGCTCATCCCCCAAACTTAATTTTTGTAGCTTTCCGTCTTTCCCCTGCTTCTCTCCCTCCCTTCTGGAGGGCTGCCTACTCTCCTTGTGTAAACTCCTTCCCTTTATAGACAGACCTGCCCATCTAAATTTTATATTTTTATTTAATTTTAACCCTGATTTCCCTCGAAATAAAAGTTCTGAGCAGTTGGAAAGCTGACGTCTGAGTTTTCTTTTTTGTATTTTGTGAATGTTCGATTTTTTTGCACGGACTTTCTTAAGACCTAAGTTTTCTGATTTTGATTATGCAATATCAGAGATGGTAAATAATCATACAGAAACTTTGAGCATTTTCTGCCCATCATATGATGGGCCATGCCCAATGTTTTCACATTCACTCATCCATTTCCAAAAGATAAAGGTAACCTGAAGAAATATTTTATCCAAATTACTGAATTACATGTATATAGTTAGATAAACTATATAGATCTCTCTCTCTCTCTCTCTCTCTCTCTCTCTCTCTCTCTCTCTCTCTCTCTCTCTCTCTCTCTCTCTCTCTCTCTCTCTCTCTCTCTCTCTCTCTCTCTCTCTCTCTCTCTCTCTCTCTCTCTCT
>CALSBV010010907.1:76623-92391 GCA_943590825.1 Bovichtus diacanthus | reverse complement strand
CTCTCTCTCTCTGTCTCTCTGTCTCTCTCTCTCTCTCTCTGTCTCTCTCTCTCTGTCTCTCTCTCTCTTTCTCTCTCTCTCTCTCTCTCTCTCTCTCTCTCTCTCTCTCTCTCTCTCTCTCTCTCTCTCTCTCTCTCTCTCTCGCTCTCTCTCTCTCTCTCTCTCTCTCTCTGTCTCTCTCTCTCTGTCTCTCTCTGCAGGAAAATGTTCAGTAACATTGTTGAGACCTACAATTAAACCGTTTTGCTTTGTCTAGATATTTAACAGATTATAGAGTATATGTGACAATTCATTAACACCTACATGCACTTTTGTGCCTATGTTATGCAAATTAGCATAGGTTGAATGAGTAGTTCACGTTGTCACATACTCTGTTAAAACTGTTGAATCTCAACTAATAAACTGTTGAAATATTACAAAAAGAAGCAAGTTGCATATGTAAGATTTTAAAACAACAACCTTGAGGCTTATGGGAGGAATCTTTCCTCACTATGCATAAGCAAATACAAAAGTCATATAATCTGCAAAAACATTTTATTTCATTAACTTATGTGAGATTTTGCTGTAAATGTGCAGAGTTGTGAAAGGAATCAAACAAACCCAGAAAAAAAACAACTAAAATGAGCGTTTTCTGTTATCTGGTTGCCATAAGGTTCTCTGTAAGTCTTTTAAGCCAGGTGGCCATATGGTAACCCAGCTGGGGTGAGACACAGGTGGCTCCATCATAAGAAACTTCCTCCATATTTAATATTTATATATTAAATATAAAATAAAATATCCTATTAATTTAAAACTTACTACAAAATCAAAGAAAGGAAGATTAAACCTTTTTTTTTTTTTTTTTTAACTTGATATTACTAATTCATTTGGTCTTGGCTCTTGACTACACAGGACTTTTATTTTAAATATGAAAATACGAAAGCTGGAGAATGTGATTGTGCTGATTTCCTGCTGTAATTCAACACAATCACATTCACTGAAATGTGTATGCAGTCATGCAGAACAACTGAATAGATGTGGAAAGAAAATGGTATATAAATTAAACTGGAATATCACCCTCTGTTTTGGACTGTCACAGTCCCATTTATTTTTTATGTAACACAGGAGGGAGGGGGATACAGTTTCAACACGGACAATGTGCTCAGGAACAGATGAAGAGTAATTCTTCTCCACCTGTTAAAATGTAAATGGCCATGAATATGAAAATATTGATAGAATAATGATAAAACTCCTATATGTAATCTCATTAGTCACCACTAGATGGCAATGTATAGCTATGTCTAATGAAGTCAATTACTGGGTCCATACCATACACAGGAATATTTTTTTGAAAAAGGAGACAAGACCAGTTACATAGAAAATAACTCATCTTATTTAGAAGATATTTTAAACTTGACCTGGGCGCTGATTAAATGTACAGTTATCAGTCATATTTGGGACACAAGATTGAACAAACCTAGTAAACACGGGAAATTAATTCGTAAACTAAAAAAAGTCATGTAAACCACTTAAACGAGTATGCTATATAAATGCAGTCCATTTACAGAATAAGTCCCATGGAGATTAGAACTCGCATTCCTCCTTGGATGCAGGTGAGCAAACTTTTACTTGCATGGCTATACCACTCTCTCTGTGTCAGCCTTCTCCCATCTCTCTCCACAGAATGTATAGTGAGTGTGTGTCCCCAGAATAGCCTGTATAACACTGGTATGTGGCTGACAAAGGAGAGGGCGAAGAGAAGAAGAAGGGAACGGTAGTGATTGGAGGGTGAGATGCCGAGCAGAGAGGATGGAAAGTCGGTGAGTGGCAGGTGCTATTGTGGCCTAAGTGCAGGAGCCTACAGCTACAAGGTCAAAGGTCAAAGTGAAGTAGAAAGGTCAACCCTAACTCCCAGGAAGCCCACCCAGTGAGAGATACAGAAAAGGGGGGTCAGAGAGCGCAATGACCCTGAGGAAATAACTGAAGGAACAGAAAGGTACATGGAGTGAAGACAACGTTTTGTAGGCCACATTGTTTTTTTTAAAGAGCCAAATAGAGGCTATGAAGAAAAGAATGGATCCAGATTCATTCAAAAAAAGAAGATGCGGGCAAAGGAGAACAAAGCAAAGCAAATGATAGAAAAGTGAAGCAAACACCTGCATGGGTAAACGTGGAGACGTTAGAGAGGTATGCAGGAGCAGTGGTGGATGGGTAATTGCAAGATGCACTTAAACGCAAGATGGGCACACGTTGGATAACGCCCCGTTCTGATGGGACGAGTAAATCATGTGGGAGGTTCTCTCCTAGAAATGTTGGGCTTGATACTGAATGAACAAATTAGCTGTGTCCTTGGTGAATTAAGCTAGTTGGCTGCAGTTTCCAATTGGAGCCTTCCATTGTGTTGTATCATGGGGGTTGTGTGGAGTTTTTTTTTTTTTTAAGTTGTGTTGGCCTAAACACGCGATGCGCTCTGTTATTTCATTGAAGAGGCGCAGGAATGCACACAGGAATGCCCCTCAGACTGTTTGTTGACACTCATGACCAATCCGCTCTCACATGTTGACAAAGATGTTTTGTTGGGGTTCATTCGGTTCACTCCCTGGTGAAACTCGGGGAGCTGTGAAGCTGTCACACGGGATATCGCGACATTTCAGACCTGAATGGAAATTGGGGGCCCTGGTTCTCAAGGTGGCCTCGTGACCTGGGTACTTGATTTGGACACTCAAATCAATTTCTGCTGTGTTTTGTCTCCTTTCCTTTTTTTTCTTCAAATTACAAGCCCCTCCATCCGGCTGAATGAGAATGATCACTGAGTGTTTTTTTTTTAACTCTCTTTCATCTCCTTCTGGGGGACCATGAGATGTTCTTGTCCCCCCGCTTGTTGTGAGATGTGACAGCGGGGTCCATTCAGCGAGAAATTGGCTGCAATTAGTGCAATTATGCTGATTTTCACTTGTGTCCCATGCAGAACAGAGTTTTCGCTGTGCACGGAGACATCCCCAGGAAACTGCTGCAAAACAAAAACCCATCAATCAACAAAGGCCTTGAATAAAAGGCTCAACTGCAGATAATACCGGGCACATTCCATAATGACAGCGTTTAGTCAGCTGTGACCTGTGTTGGGATGAGGGGCATGACATCCAGAGATTCACCGATGGAGGGGGAATATGCAGTAAAGCTGGTATGAGAGGCAGAGGGCCTGCATGGCAGTGGTGGACACCCAGGCACACATGGTTATCTGTGAGGTTGGTTACAGTATGACAGTGTTAAACACGTTGGAGATCATGTCCAGGGATTTAGCAGAGGGTCAACCCACTCCATCTAATTCACTCACTTTTCTGCAAGATACATTGCAAGCGATCCAAACTATCAACCGTAAATCATGAAAGTCACAACAAAAAGAATTATGAAATTGATGATTGTTGAAATAGGGTTAGGCGTTTTATGGTAGGTTCTTGTTAGCATATCTTTTTTTTTTATTTACTTTTTTTTCTGTGGCTCTTTCCCATTGGATAATAACTGAGGTGGAGGTCATGGTTTACCTAACTTTACACTGGTATGTCTATGTCAATAATGCCCAGGAGAGCGACAGGCCTCGCATTCAACAGCAGATTTGAAGGTATGGGACGGGGGAGCAGGATCCAAAATGTAATGCATCCACTTGTTAACTGCCTACTTTTTAAAGGGAACTTTTAGGAGGGAATACAGCACTGCCCTTGCTGACATATAAGCATCTCAGTCACTCACTGAAAACGTGCACAATTCTTGATGGTTAGAACATATCTCTGCTGTCTGTAAACTACTAATACAAACACAAAATCTCTAAATCAATACATAGACAGATTTTCACTGGTATTGCCTCATGGAATACAAACAAAAAAGAAAGAATATGTTACATGACTCTGCTCCTTGATATCTGGGATTATGTATCATGTTAGACCCGGGTTATAGGGTCAGAGCAGGATCAGGGTCATGGGGTCAGGGTTATGGTTACTCTGTAGAAATACAAATCTACAAATTCAACCATATTGTAACTTTTGAGGTCAGTTGCGATGCAGAGCCTACTTGCTATGAAAATAGCCACAGTGACATGAAGATGGTAACTGCAGAATATGCTAATTGTTTTAGATCTTTTGTAAGTTAAATTATGACAATCAAAATAAAGAGTCATTCTTGAATATACACTGACTACGATAACTCCCAGACCGTTTGGTTTTAAGTACATTTTTCTTCATTTTCACCCAGGGGACCTCCTTGGTAAAAGCCCTTGAAGCTAGCCCCCAAGTGGCTCCCTGGCCCCCAGTTTGACCCCCCTGTCTGTGTCTGGCGGACGGCGGTCAGCGGTGGATCCGAATTGGGTGTCTTTAAGACCCAGCGGAGCTCGGCAGGGAAACCCCGCGGCTTCAGTTGTTTCTACTCTCCAGAGTGTCAGCTAGTTATTTGTGGGGAGGCGCTGTAGCCATTTCGCCACATGAAAGCCCGATGAGCTGAACGACCAACATCCGAGTTGTTCGTGGAGAAGAGAAATCAGCTTTGAGGAGCTCCGCGCGCACACAGACGTACACGAACTCGCGCGCAAAGACGCACGGCGCGCAGACACGTACACTTCCTCCTCCTCCGCCGTGGAAAAAAGACAGAGAGACAGAGAGAGAGAGAGAAAGAGAGAGAGAGAGAGAGAGAGGAAAAGAGAGAGGGCACACGAAACGCAAACTTCCAACTCTCCCATGTGGAAAGCCGAGGTTTGAGGACAAGGTATATTTTTCCTCCTCGGGCTCCGTTCCTTCCCCCCTCTCTCCCTCTCTTTCTCTCTCTTTAAAGCGTTTTTGCCCGGATAGTTGTGTTTCTATGAGAGTCTTGCTCGGCGAGAAGAGAAGTTTGGTTGTTTGCCTGGTCGGCTGAGGAGGAGGAGGAGGAGGAGGACAAGAGTCGGGTTAAAAGTGGGGGAAGATGGTCCGCAACGCCGCCTGGAGAAGAAGCTTGCTGTGCATCCTGGCGCTCAGTCTCAGCTTTGCGTGTCCGCCGTGCAATGCTCGGATTTACACCAACCACTGGGCAGTCAGGATAGCCGGTGGACCCGATGTGGCCGAGTGGATAGCGGATAAATATGGCTATAGGAACATGGGACAGGTAGGTCGTCTATAGCTCCATCAAAAGTTGCCTCTTATTTGTATGTCTTTGTCGTTTTTTTTTTTTTCTTTTTTCTTTGACTACTCTTAAAAGTCGGGCATGTCATGCTTGTTAGGGTTGTCACACGTCAGTGGTCTGAAGTCCAAACCTGAGCCACGAACCTTCTCTGTGATTCTCTAACTCGGTCTGTCTTTCTGTAGCTTCTCTGTCTCAGACAAGGAGAGAGAAGGAACACAGAGAGCAGGATGGCACAACAGGTGCCTCCTCACAGTGTTTCCGCGGATCATGTTCAGCCACGGGGAGCTCACTATCAGCCTCACAGCCACAGCAGTCTCATGTGCTCGGTCCTTTTGACACACAAGTGAGACAGCTAGTGCTGTTTGGTTTGTGGTCTTGGATTTGACATCACAAGGTCCACAGTCAAACTGTTTCTCATGTTGGTCTTTTTTTTTTTAAACATTTTTTACAACATTACACTGTATTTGTGCATACTGTATAGGGACTGATTGACTCAAAAACTTCCACTGACTGCTCCTGCTTTACTTTGCAATATTGACTTTTTAATTTTAAAATGTGCCAATGTTTTACATTGCATGGAGGAAGAGATGGAGATGTGTGCTCCACTTACTGTGAGCCCACTGTGCTGCTAGTAATCAGCAGTGTTGATCCTGCCTCCACTTAGGATTACTTTTTTTAGTAGGTGCTCCCTTACTTTCTGTCAGTATTCACCAATTGACTTATTGACATCATTTTTCTCCTGGGTTTCTCGAGTAATGATAAAGCACCACGACATGAGAACATTTTAAAATAAGCATGTCATATTTCACTAGAAAGCTCGGAGGCTATATTTTGCAGTATTTTGTTTATTGCCGAGCATGCATCTACAGTGAAAAGCCCTACAATTTTTATTAAGGCCAAATGCGAGCAAAGTCTAAAATAAATCCCAACAACAGCTGTAAAAAAATATCCATAAACATTGAAGGGGAAACACTTGTGTGACATTTGTCTATATCTCTTCACATTATGTCATTTTAGTATTGCACAGAAGTCTGCACAGGTCCAGTAGGAGGTGTTTTATTGGTCACTTAAAAATGTGTTTTGACTAAGTTTGAGGAAGAATCTTGTGTCCTTTTGTGGGGTGGGGGGGGGGGGGGAATGCACCACACAAACATGGACCCCACACATACTTCAGAGTATCGTGACCAAAATACGTGGGTAGTTCAAGCCTGCACTTGCCAGCGCTCGACGCGAAGACAGCGTGGAACAGAGGGGGGCATTCTGACAGGTTGTTGTGGGGTAGCCTAGTCAACAGCTATTGAAACCCCCCCCTTCCTCTTCGCCTTATCCAGCCCGCCCACCCACTATACTCCCCAGAGAGCAGGCCTTAATGGCCTCGTTTATCCCCTCTCTTTGACGGGAACTAATGTGTGGAGTCCTCCCCCCCTTTCCATACCAGCCCCCCATAGGAATTCCCCTGTGGAGTGCAGTGTCGCCCCCAACCCCCACCATTCGCCCTAATTTCCATCTCAATATGGAGCGTTCATTGGACTTTGACACCTCATAGACAAGAGTTTTACTTCACTTCCTGGTTTTGGGGTCAGCTGAAAGCCGCTCCCATGGGAGCGATAACAGCACACTCTGGTTTCCTAATGTGAACTTTGACATCCCCGTGATTAACCCCCTCCCTCTTATATCAGTGCAGCACTTATAAATATGGAGAATGGATTTAAACTTATCCAGTGGGAAGACCTATTGCACGTTTTCTTTTTGCAGTTGGACTCTACTGTATATTGCAAAACATACACTCCCAGTGTTTTTCAATTACTAATAATAACTAATAATTGCTTGGATTATTCATAAGCATTGGACTGTTTGTGATGAATGATTTGGGCATATGACTGCTAAATGACAAGAGGTTTTATGTTGTAAAGGGAAGCAAAGTAGTTAAAGAGAGAAAACGGGGGATGGGTAGGAAAAACATGTGACATAGGGACAATATAGTCTTCTTGACAGGGGTGTAAAGAGGAGAACAGACAAAGATAACCACACACTGGGAGATGGAGGGAGGAGGGAGCGAAAGAAGGAACGATAGATGGACGGATGGATGAAAAGAGTTGGCATGGAGTGAGAGAGCACCTCGTTGGGGAATTCTGGGTAATCCTCTTAACCATGGAGCCCCCTTCCCAGACTAAGACAGTGGCCCAAATTGAGTCTAATCAGCTGACAAGACCCTAGATGTGGATATCTGTTCAAACTGCTGTTTTGAAGAGAGGAGTTGGATCCATTTAGAGGGAAAGTGACGATTTGTAGCCAGACATGGACAGGAGGCGGTTATGTTAAATTATGAGATTATTTGAGCAGGTTGATACGTCAGTTCTTAGAGGGCACCAGGCCAAAGGACTGTTGTTTTTGGAAAGGATCTTACTCGTGCTGATCATTTTTATCCAAGCTAATCATCCCGTGATCGTTATGACCAGTAAAACAATCAGTGTTTTATTGATTTTGAGTTGATGATTTTAATTCTACTAGTTGTGGTAAAGGTTATAGTGTGAGGGGCATAGGGATGAAAATTGGTGCAGATTACTTTGCAGTGTGACACGCCTGAACATTGTAGAACAGAATAAAGAAAATCTGAGTGTCAGCTTGCCCTTATCTATCCACATTTGTATGCAAATACAAGTGAAGTGGAATAAATATTGTATCAGTTTTATCAGTGATGTCACTTGAACAATGTAGCTGTAATAAGACTCCGGCATCTGCACCATGTAGCAGGAACTAAGAAAATATTTGTTTTGTAATTCCATTCACACTTCTGTAGACACATGAGATTTATTTAGCAGAATCCTAAAGTCTGTGTGAGCGCTCGTCTTCTTGTGTGGTGTTGTTTTTCTATCTAAACCACATTTATTCTGGCCCAACCTGAACCTATAGTTTGGCAGTCTGACCCAGGTATGACACACTCGGAATCATTTCCACGGGTGAAGTTTTTATCGCCTTTTAGCAATTCCTGGCAGGATTCTGCATCGAGCGACATGGAAATGTTAATACATCCAAGAAAAAAAGTCTGTGATGCAAGACAACATGAATCACTGATGTTCCAGTCGTTTGGCTTCACATATTTCTTGCGACATAATTCCCAATAACCGAAGATTATGGTGAAGCGAGAGTCACTATGTGACCTATTGCATCAGAATGAATGTTTGGTTGACTATATAACCGAACATTCATTCTGATGCAATAGCATGTGCATGTTTATTTATTTTAATTAGAAATTGAATTCGAGGACGCACCCCTTGAGATGCACTATCTCGTTTTCAAAGGGGGTCCTCAGGCACAAAACATGGAAGTTAACAAACATTCAAGCACATAAATAATAGTAATGATTTTAAAAAAAAAAACAATTCAAAAATACAAACAGTCAACAAAGAGACATCAACAAGGGCGTACACATAAGGGAGATGTAGTACAACCTGAAGAGGTGTTGAAGCTATGATAAAGGTTGTGCAATTCAAAATGTCACTGCAATTGGAATAAATGGTTGATTTTTTTTTTTTTGCAAAAGACAGACTGTAGATAGCTTTAAAATGAGCAGTGCAGCAGAAGTTTAAAACTGGGCTTTAGGGTTTTTTTTTTTTTAATTCTGTGAGTAGAGCTTTTCCAGTAGTTCCCCATATGCAGACACTCCTAGAGGGAAGAGTGGCCTGCTAATGGCAGTGCAGATGTTGGGTAGATTAAATAGGCACTGGAAGCACGATATGTTTAGACCTGTTTACACGAGAAGCATCCAAAGTGGTAGCCGCCTGTTATGGAAGCACATTTTGTTAGTATGAATGTAGAATGCTTTTAAATCTGATTACCCAGGACATCTGACGTGTGCTGCGTGTTTAGCTAATGTTTGGTGTTTGCTGAAAGGGGATCCAGCAAGGTCTATTGCCGCTTTCTTGTTTCTCATTTCATCAGTCTGGAAGTTGGAGAATGTGTGCATGTGCATGAGCGTTGAGCTGAAAGCTGATCTAATGGGTTCTGTAGCGGTGGAGCTCAGCCATGGATCAGTGACGCACCACAGGACCCTTGGCAGCCATGACAGTGTGATCATCTTAGGGATTGTATGGTCTTTATCAATTATTAAAACTAATCACCATTGTCCAGCAGCTTGCCGTCTGCCTGTCATTGTCCGTCTGCGGATCCTTTGTCCCTCAAAGTTTGTTTGTACATTTGTCTGACGTTCAGTGCGTCTCTTTCTGTCTTCTTGTGTCTCTTTGTCTGTTTTTGTTTGACTTGTCTGACCTTTCTGTCTCACTTTTTTAGTCCATGTCTTATTCTCTGACAAAGACATTAACAAAATTGTATGTAGAACACTTTCAAGTTTATTTGTATAGATACAGATATGTAAAATAAACCAATGCCACACACCACGGCATTTATATCCCAGGCTAATTTGCAATGCTCGTCCCTAGATGGGCATTTTAAAATACTGAAAATCAACAAAAAATTAAACAAGAGACCGTACAAAACACAATCTCAACAATAGCTACGTACATTATAACGCAAACCTCAGAACTCAACAAGAACACACAGACAAAAGCTCCATAAAACAAGAAGCACAAGATCATTCATGACCTGAATCATCGTCCCTCTTTAAAATGATCCCAGTCAGGACCCAGTTTGAGTTCTGTGGTAAGGAATTGTTATTCCCCAAACAGAAAAAGCTGTTCGTCCAAGTGAGGATTTACAGGGCAACTTACACTTCCCGTTGGATGCTCCTCGTGTTACTGAGCCCGACGCTCTGAGTGGAACCACAAGGTCACGAGCACCCGAGGAGCCTGGTTATGTAGGCGTTTATAGATGAGTTTAAGATTATTCAATAAAACGATCAAAACTTAACATGCATAGAAAAATAATGGACATTAACACAACAACACAAAAAGTTTGAACTTTATTACTTTCAGGGAAGTTATTCACTCAAAGTACTTTAAAGTACTCAGTCGCTTGCAACAGGAGTTTCATTCACGACTACGATAAACTGGTGTGTATTTATGATGTATATACAGTACATGTGTCCGATATCTGATTCATCTGTGGACTCCAAACATCTCTACAAGAATACAAATGCCAGAGCAGTTACTTGTGATCATTTTAAGGACACTGTTGAGGAATTCATTTTTTATTGTTACGTATGATAATATAATGAGTAATGCTGAGGTAGAAAAGGTTATGGAATGAATAAATATATTTCTTATGTCTGTAAATGTGTTTTGCAGATCGGGGATCTCAAAGATCACTATCACTTCTTCCATAGCCGGACCATCAAGAGGTCGACTTTGTCCAGCCGTGGTCGCCATAGTTTCATCTCCATGGAGCCCAAGGTAAGCTTGTTGTACTGCTTTGTGAATGACAGGTTGAGAATTAAAAAAAAAAAAAAAAAAAGAACTTTTTACACTCTTACAGGAGACAATTATGGGACATCTTGCCCATTGTGCTCATGTTTTTGGCAAACCTTTAGACAGGCATGTCTAAAACAACTACTTGGACTATTTGCTCATTTTTTCGGCGGCTGTCACTCAGGAGGTGGAGCGGTCGTCCTCTAGTCGGAGGGTCGGCGGTTCGATCCCCGGCCTCTACGGTCAGCATGTCGAAGTGTCCTTGAGCAAGATGCTGAACCCCAAATTGCTCCCAATGGCCAACGGAGTGTGTGATGATGTGTTGAAAAGCGCTTTGAGTGATCACAAAGATTGGAAAAGCGCTTTATAAATGCAGAACATTTACCATTCATGTGTGTGTTTATTTGTTTAATAATGGTGTATTTGTTGCCGCTACGCTATAATCATAATTTCCCGCAAGTAAATTGATCACGTCACCTGAACAATGTGTGGAATACACTTTACACACCAACTCAGAATCCTTGTCGTTGCAGACGAGACCTGCACACAAATGTGTTATCGCAGGCAGGGACAAAGTGTTCATGAGGACATGAGCTATTACATTGCAGGACAATCCCAATTTTTCTGACATTTCACGCTGTACTGATCATAGTCCTGACAAATGAATTGTGATAAATGAGACCTGTTCTGCAACTTTACTGTTCCACAAACCCAGCAACTTCAGGTTTGATGGATAGCTTTAGAGGTGGGAGATTAGATATTATATAAATATCATTTCCCTTGAAATTAAAAAAGGCCAACAGCTTCTAAGTTCTGCTTCAGTGCACCCCACATTTTCAAAGAGTTGCACTAATCAAACAACGTACTACTGAATTTGCCAATTTATTGCGGGTTTGTGATTACGCTATGCTCACTTTTAAGGAAAATCATCATGTGTCATAAGTGTAACTGAAAACCGGATTTTATAAAAACTTTAGAAATTTATTCATTCATTCAATAGTGAAAAATATCCATCCCACTTTCTCAAAGTCCAAGGTCTTTAAATGTCTAATTTTGTCACTCCAAAGCCTAAAGATTGTAATATGATATTAAACAGAAAAAAGCAGGAACTGTATTTTCTGCCCTTTTTATGAATCAACAATTAATCAGTTATCAAAATAATCGTCGATCGACTAATCGCTGCAGCTCTAACTACAGCCGCAACACGACGTATATTAATAAAATGAATTGTGTTTTGTTTGGCCCTTCAGACAAGAGTTTGACCTCGGGTAAACCCTTGCTCTTGTCCTACCAGAGCTCCTCTCATCACTGCCCCAGTTCAAACCCTGCATTGGCTGCATTATTAATGAAGCCTGAACTTCACACCACTCTGAACTTCATCACGACACACAGAACAAGTTGCTAATTGAAAGGGGCACACGGTGGAGCCATTTTTCTTTGCCGATGTGTTGTTAAGATTTATGTGTATAGAGTGCTGAATTAGGGAGCTTCAAATGGGATTCAAGGACAAGACCTGAGGAAACCTCATTCTCCTAGAAATGTTTTTGTCATATTTGTACCTGACACAAACTTTACTTGTTGATGTCAGCCTGTTTGATGAAGTGGGTCACTTTATCAAGCAGGCTGGGACTTGATCCTGGAAAAAAAACAAAATTAAACTCCCAATATCCATTACAGTGAAACTCAAAATGTTTGGGGACATGGGGATTTCATCCAGCAGCAGTGTGCGTGTTGAACAGTGGATTCAAGGGCATGCACGTTTGTTTGTATCTGTGCATGCACATGAATGCATGCTGACTACTGAGGAATAATAATGATGTATCAGTGTGATTATAAGAAGTGAGGATGAAATGGGAACAACTGATCAAAAATGGCGAGCGAACCACAACCAAAGGATAAGACGGTGCCTGTCACCTTCTGCTATCAACTTACCTTGATGTCCTCTATCTTGTTTCTTTTTCAATTCTCTTTCCTTTCTCTACTTTCTTTGGTCCAGTCGGCTCGTTTAGTCCACCTGCTGTCCTTACCTGTCATCCCTTTTCTCTTCCTTGGACTCCCTCTCCTATCTCCTTTTTATCACTGTTGCTTTCAGCGCGTACTCGTCTCCCTCCCTCCGTCTTTGGTTCTCTTGCTCTCTCGGGCCTGACACTGTGCCATGGT
Source organism: Bovichtus diacanthus (assembly GCA_943590825.1). Lineage (NCBI taxonomy): Eukaryota > Metazoa > Chordata > Actinopteri > Perciformes > Bovichtidae > Bovichtus > Bovichtus diacanthus. The sequence continues at coordinate 79,744 of CALSBV010010907.1, read as the reverse complement.
GGAGGACGGTTTGTGTCCTGATGCCAGCTGGCTGAGAGATGGCGATTTTAGAGGACTAGATCAGAGAGGAGAGGTTAAAGCAGAGAAAAAGAAGCTACTACAACAGAAGGAGAGTAAAGAGCAGCTGAAGAGAGAAGGGAAGAGGGGAAAGATGGCTGAGAGAAACCAAATAAAGGAAAAACGGAGTGGAAAGGAATGGAGCCGTCAGTGTTTTTTCCTGCTGACTCGTCATGCTTTCAGCGTAATCTGCGACCTGTCTGTGGGTTTGGGATCAACATGACGGCTAGTTTGGCACTAGCGTAGTCTGGCATACTGCTAATGATGTTTTGCAATCAGGTTTTGTAATAATGACAGCGTGTGTGTTTGTGTGTGAGTGAGTCAGATGGGTGTAGCGGTGCCATGAAAGGCGCACCCTGCCATCCACAGTGCTCATTGGCATGTATGTTACCATGGTGATGCAGCACAGCACAGATTACCGCTTTATGGCATCTGCAGTGGCACTTGCCTCTCAGGTCAAAGACCACTTCTTTTTCTAGGCTGGTGAACGACCGGAGAGTCTTCAATTTGATAGCTGCACGTTTTTCTCTCTTTTAAGTTTATCAAAGTTCAAATTTAGATTTTAAGCCTGTTGCAGGTTTATTGTAGATCACTAATGTTTTAATTTCAAATTTTTTAAATGACCAAACTTCACTTTCCAACAAGACAACATTCTAGAACAAGTGTTCTAAAGTGTGCCAATTAAAACGGCACATACAAACCTGTATGAGGAGATCTTCTCTTCGTGTCTGGAGCAGCACTCTGCTTGCACCTTGCACGGCTCTGCTGGAGTACGCCCATGACTCATTTATACTGGGAGTTCCAAGAAAACTTGGACAGCCAGACTTTCTTCTTGTAGCTCTGCACTGTTATTAGTCTTTGGTGTGAAATGAGTTCAAGTATACTCTTCCTGCTTTGTTTATAATCCATTTCCAGCTATTTCGAGTTTACTGTAAACAACAATTAGAATACTACAGTGGTTGTTTCTCCTTTTTTTTATAATGTCCTTTTTGAAGTCTGTAGACAGAAACAAGTGCTGAATGCACCGTGTCTGACTCTCCGCGGCACTCTGTTGCTGGAGCATGGTGTTTCCAGACGGTTTTACTTAGCGAGGCTCTTATTTACTTGAAGTCATTTATCCAGACATGTGCAGGAAAACTGAGAGCCAGGTGTGGTCCGCAGCTGAATCCTCACCGGGATACACTGAAATGCAAAATGGCTTTTGACGCCAAAATTAAATTGAAGTGTTTTGTGATACTTCAGTTGCAGACTTCTAGAAGTCATGTCACATAAGGAAATATTTTACCACACTGTAAAATAACTGGAATAATCTTAAATCCAAATTATTAAACAGTGAGAAGTCTGATTAATATTTACTCGCTGTGGCTTGTAGATTTAGTTTTTTCTTCATCCAACTCCTTTTAGCGATCACTGATATTCATGAACGTGTGGAAGACACTCGCAGAGCTTGTGTATCTGTCAGGACCTCAGGGGTCATTTGAATACGCACAGGTACTATGAGTCCCAGCTACAGATTTCCATAAAGCCAGGATGCTTGTGGGCCATACTGCCACAGACTCCTGAATCTGTTTTTGCCTTGAATTTGTTTAACAGATGAACCATTAAGGAGGCGACGCCCTGAGAGGAGCACCTACAGCTGGCCAGCACAGCACCACAGGGCTCAATTTGTCTGTGAAAAGTTGTGCGACTGTGTGCTGTGCTTGGGCTGAGGCCCTGAATTGCACTTAAGAGAGCAGAGGAACCGGCTTCTCATGTCAGTCCAAAGGTTGTTGTGGTTGTTCTGCTACACAAGCCTTTGACCTTTTTTTTGTTTTGTTTTTTTAAACTCTCACATTTCAGTTCTTTTGCCTGCAACTCAAACAGTGTTTCACAAACAGCAGTGAAAGTGGATCAATTTGTTCCCATTTGTTCTTTTGAAGTGAACTCTTCCCCAGTTTCCCCTGGTTACTGACCCAGCCAGCAAGAGCCACCTGCTAACTCTTACACAGAGAGCGAATGAGAGGGAGAGAGAGAGAGAGAGAGAGGGAGAGAGAGAGGAGGAGGCGGAGGAGGAGGAGGAGGAGGAGGAGGAGGGGGGTTGGAATGGGAGCGAGAGAGACAGACAGGCAATCTCAAAGAAAAATGGGCATCTGCGGAGAAGATGACCTGAAATGCAACCAAGGAGACACGGCAAAAAAAGACTCGTATGAGGGAGTGAGATGAGAAAAGTAAAAAAGTGAGATAGCAGAGGGTGAAAAGAAAAAAAGCAGGTTGACGGTACAGGTGCTAGCAGGTAATTCATCTGCTCCACCAGGCTCGAGTTCAAAAAATTGAGTAGATCCAATCGCCATGCCTCAGAGCCTGCCCGCAAATTGGCATAGAAACAAAGGCAGTGATACATGAGCAAGTTTCACAGGCAATGATAGAGGGCAATATTGTCTTTGTTTGGATAGGGGTTGGCAAACGTGACATAAGTGGTGCGGATAACCGCAGGCTGTTACTACTGAGTGAGTTTTTTTTTATTTTTTTTAATTTTTTTTTTTTAGCAGAGATAACAAAGGATGGCATTGCCCATGATTGCTTTAGAAAAGCTGTTGAATGACATTTATCCACCTGAGGTCATCCTGTAAATAGAGGACAAATGTGTATTTTTTCAAATAAATCCATGTAAAGAAATGTTAGCAGCAACGGTATGGAGATAAAAAAAACAACAACTAGGGAACCACTTTAAATGAAAAATTATTGTTTTTTAGACTAATAGTGACAGAGATTAAACATTAAACACAGCAGAGGGCATGGAACAGTGAAACACATGCACATTTTATTCACTGTATTTTTAGTGGATACACTCTTCCTCAGTTTGAAGCTAATGTACTTGCAAGATTCTCGCTGTTCGGAGTCGTATCCTCATGATTGTTTGCACTTATTGTAAGTCGCTTTGGACAAAAGCGCCTGCGAAATGAACTGTAATGTAATGTGATTAGCAGTTACTTGAAGTATGTATCTATATAGTACAGGCTGTAATATATACATACTTCAAGTATCTTCTGTGTGTGTGTGTGTGTGTGTGTGTGTGTGTGTGTGT
>CALSBV010010907.1:33775-57149 GCA_943590825.1 Bovichtus diacanthus | reverse complement strand
CACACACTCTATAGATCAATATAGATGCAACTGTTGCACTTAAGATTCATCGTGGGGTGTAGTGTGTTTGACAGAGAAATACAAAACAGTTACAGAGAAATTTCTATGCAGAATTATTGACTCCTGAATAAGTTTTTTCCAATCAAAAGAGGGATGATGAGCAGTTTCCAAAATGTTTCCTTCTTGCTTAACTACTGCGCCACCAGCTGCCATCTGTCAGGCTCCATGTGGTGGTTGCTGTTTGTAACTTTGTGAGTTTGTGTTTAAGTGTGTTTGCATACCTGTGCGTGCGTGCGTGCGTGCGTGCGTGCGTGCGTGCGTGTGTGCGCGAGGGAGAGAAACCAACACAGTGAGAACTTGGGGTCAGCCAGGCTGCAAGCCCAGTGTGCCTGGAGATTTTCCAAGTGACTGTTTTTTCAAAGAGGAACTAAAGAGAAACAGAACAGGGAAGGGTGGGGGGGAGAAGTATGATAGGAATTCATATTTGAGCTGCTGTACCCATAAGTTTAGTGGTTTCCAATCTTTCTTTTTCATTTTTTGACAACTACCGTGTACTGTATGTCCTCAGCATTTTCACCTGCCAGGGGAGAATACCTAACAAACAGAACAATTGATGCTCTGAATTTTTTGTGGTCACATTTTGACTTTGTAATAACATAGATATCTTTACTATGAATCTAAATACTGTACAATACTAGTTGCCTTTAATGCGGGCTACAAACTTTCCCAGAAGTTGTGTCACTGATTCTTAACCTGACCCCCTCTTTCAGATTATTTCAGGTCGCATGATTTCTAGATGGAACAAAAATCTTCCTCAGGAGTTTGAACTATAAACAATCCTTTTTTTTGATAAACCATCATTGGTATAAGAAACGATAGAGTTAGCATTGGACCGGCCTGATCAGCTGTGACTTGTCACTGTTTCCTGCAGTCAGCCACCTGTACGGCTTTGGTCTGATGGACGCTGAGGCGATGGTGAAGGAGGCGGAGCGATGGAAGCAAGTCCCTAGTCAGCACGTCTGTGTGGAGAGCGCAGACCGACAAATAAGGTGAGACGAACAAACACAGACATATCCTGACATACTAGCTTGCAAATAACAAGTTTTACATTTCAGGTGCACATTCATCTGAAAACCTATTGCAGTAGTCTGCTTTTGCATTTCAATATACCTCACATGTCCAAAAGTATTTGGACGCAGACTTTACACCAATATGTTATTGTTGAACCTCTCTCTGCAGATATCTACTGTTGTGCCACAATAATATATGACCATTCAATCTATCAATCAGACTTGCATAGCACAACCCCCCCAGCATATTTTTGTAATTAATAAAACACCCTATAATAATAACAGAATTCTTAAAAATAAAAACATGGACCGAGGAAAGACTATCATAAATATCATCAACACCAGAGGCAGAATTGGATATAGATAAAAACTCTAACTTGGCAAAACGGACTATAATACACAAATAGATAGACAGATAAATAAATAAACGGTACTCAATTAAAAGCCAGACTAAAAAGGTCAAATACAATAAATAATAAGACAGATAGATAAATAAATCTCAATTAAAAGCCAGACTAAAAAGGTCAAATACAATAAATAATTGGACAGATGAATAAATAAATCTCAATTAAAAGCCAGACTGAACAGGTTGGTCTCGTTACTTAAATATTAACATCTTCAGCCATTCTTTAGTTAAACAGGTATATTAGTTGTAGTTTACTATCTTGAGTTTAAAGTGAAATGCCAGATAACCGAGTCAACTTTGAGACCAACATAAGTGACAAAAGATCTTTCTTTTTCTCTATTTTTTTTGTCTTTCCCTGGTGTTTTATGCATCGGCATGTGTTTGAGATTGCGGTTGTGCAAGCTGTACCTTGATAGGGGCCAAGCATTAGTTCTGGCAGGGTGATTCTCACATAAGACCTTCACTACGCACACACACGCAAACACACACACACACACGAGGACAGAGCCAGAGCTCCGCAGCTTGTTATTCTTGATGCAGCTGGAAGCCTGAGCACTGTTCTGTGTTAGGCTGGCTGAACTTGTCCCTGAACTGGTTAGCTTTCAGTCGAAGGCTCGGTGGCTAGCGACTGCAACATTATCAGTGTCATTCTGTCTGTTCTGCTCCAGTGCACAAGTCAGTCCATATGAGGCTTATGTAAAATCCAGCTTGTGTCAGAGGCAGTCGGGCTCAGACCTCCGTACTCATGTAATTTGTTTTGGCTCGTGGAGAGATTACCAGTGTTGTTGCGTGAAATAAATAAAACCAACCCCGTCATTTAGCCTCCTTTTTCCATTTGTAGTTTATTTATAAGTAGCCTTAGAGATGTGTGAAATGGTCAGTCACACATTTGTCCAGTACTGGGAGCTTAAGCCTTGTTTATGTATATATATATATATATATATATATATATATATATATATATATTATAAGGCAGTACAAAACGGCCCTTAAATAGTCTGAAAAGTTATTTTCCCCGAACCACTTTTTTGAGTATAGATTTATGTATAACTGTCTCTGTGCTCACTTGCACCATGAACATGCGTCTGTGCCTTTATTTTTCTTATAGATTGTGTTTGGTGTTTAGGAGGCAGGTCAATATGCGTCTCTTTTCCTTTGTTGGTGCATCTACAGACGTGTGTGTATACTGTACGTGTGTGTGTTCTGTGCTTCTAACTTGCTACACGAGTGCAGCCGTCACCTCACTGCTGTGTTCCCACACACCCTCTGGCTGGCCCCTCTGACTGCGTTTGGTAATGTCTGTCTGCAATCGCTCGCCTCACTCCACTTGGAGCACGCACCAGGAAAACTGCCTGATCTGTGTGCAATCAGGCTGGTGGTAATCAGCTGTGCATCTGCTCCGCTCGGTCCCATGCGTATGCTTCAGTTATCTGTGTTGTGTCATGGAGAAGTCAGAGCTGTGATATCAACCCGAGACTTCCCAGCTATTACTGCTGTCCGCTTTCCAAACAGTCATCGACTACTTATGAAAGAGACAATCCGTGTTTTCTCTCGGTTACTCATTCCATGTCTGCTTGAGCTCGTGCAATTTTCTTGCCCATTTCTCTGTTTTCAGTTGCTTTAATGTTAAGTGTTTGTATTGGCTATCTGTCGCTCAAGAATTATGTAAATGACAAGAGATGGAGTCGAAGGACAAATGGAGAAAATGTTATAGATTGTTTACCTGCCGCTGTTCTGGAGAAACAATTCGTAACGCACTGCTTTAATAAACCGATTTGACTCATTTCGTACTAATTTGGCGATTTAATTGATATATATGACGGATGAATTTGTTTCACCAATGTTAGGAGTTTAAAATAAATACTTTTACAATACATTTCTCAATGGAAGTCATTAAGTGAGTCTCGCTGGCCAGTTTTGGCCTTTCACAAACAAATTGTTATATTTGGCTGTAATTAATAATCGACAAACTAATCCTGTCCAGTCAACACAATCACAATACTCAGAATTTCAGACGGTTACATTCACACTAAACTTTTGAGAAAACCTTTAGCAGAATGATTAACTGTGGTATTTCTGACTGTAATTGAACTCTCTGCGGGTCTCCGAATTTTTTTAGCAATCAAATACGCCATCGTGTTGCTCTTTGTCTCAATTAATCCTTGAGCCAAGTTTGAGTAATATGTTGTTCTAAGAAACAAAGCTTCATCTTCATTGCAACAGCTTAAGGCAATCTTTACCAGCCGATAATTGTCTTTGGGTAATTTTCCTCTTAATGATAAACATCTGTGCTGTATCACTTAGGCCCTAAAAATGTCATCACCGTCATTGTAACCCTGACAACAAGAAATCTAATAAAACTGTTTCCAATACAGGATCAAACGGCACCAGTCACTGGCAATAATTGTCTTTCAACCCTCTACCCTACAAAAAGATAATTATAGTAATCCTTTTCATGTGCAATTTTGCTAGGAAGTTTAATTCAACAGCTCTGTTTTAGTTTCTAGCTAACAGACCCCGCATGTAATTCAGCTCTGCAGTGAGTTAATATGTTGAGTTGGCTCAGCTGCTTCATGTGCAACAGTGTTCAGCAGCATTATAGGACTCTTTCTCAAAAGCTTTGCCCTGGTAAGATGATGTGTATTGTCCCCCTGTACTGGACCTGTCCATATTTTTTACTGTTTTTGTCATTGTACCGCTGTTATATGAGATTATACCACAGATGTTATTCGAGGGGTCATTGGATGTTTGGGTTGGCTGATCGGTGATCTTTCTGTTTCTGAGCTGTGCATAGCAGACCGAACAAATAACGTTCTTTGTCTTTCTTATCATGCTCATGGTTCTTGGTTTCTTTGGCTGGTTGAAATGGAAAACCTTAATATGGACTTTTGGTTTTTGGAGGAGGTTAAATCAAAGTACACATGACTGCTTTTGGGGAAGCCTCAGTGTATTGAAACCTGATATTGAGTGTTGTTTCAGCCACTAACAGAATCTTTGGTGAGAGTTGGCTGAGCAGAATGTCTCAGCGTAGGGAGGCAGCCACAGTCCCCAACCTCACTCCCTGAGAGAGAAAGCGGCCCGCTGGTACATTATGGCTGAGGGCACACAGAGTTACATTCAGCAGCTAAATCCTGGGTTTCAAGAACCGGACAGTTTAACTTTAAACAGCTGTTCGGTGTAAGTCTGTAAATGACACCTTGAAATGACAGCTCTTGACAATTAGTAGCTCAAATCCAGAGTTCCCTTAAAATGTGCAACAATTAGTCGACAAACGTATTACCGGTAGTTGATCAACAGAAAAATAATCGGCAACTATAATTGTTGCGGTCATTTTTCATGTAAAAATGGCAGAAAATGCTGTTTTCGGCCTCCAACAAGACATTTAAAGACTTCGTCGTGGACTGGGATGGATATTTTTCACTCTTTACGGAAATTTTATGGACCAATTTTAATCGTTCGTTGCAGCCGTTACAACTTCTTAAAAAGAAAGAGATTTCATTTTGAAAGACTAGTGTATTTTCTGAAGCTACTCTAACCCAAGCCCACGTTTTATCTCGAGTGAATTGTAGCTTATCTTTGATCATTTTTGCTGTAACAAAATGTACTTGCACACCCAGTGAATCTTCTTGGTCAACGCCACAATGTCCATAGATTTGTTATGGTTTTCCCACCCTTTGTCAGTCTTGTCTCCATCAGGGGACTAATTAATAACTTGATGCTTCGATTTGAAGGCAATATTGATCACATTTTAACAGTCAATGCTCCCCGAAATAACTAACTGTGAATATTTCTGTTTTAGTGAGTATTTTTCTCCTCATTTCTAGCTTTTTGATTGGTTCCCATCTTGTCCTGCAGAACTATCCGTCCGGAGCATGTGGTTCGGTCGGTGTACAAGGCAACGGGATGCACTGACAACCCCAACCACCACGTGATCTACCTGGAGCACGTGGTCGTACGTATTACAATCACACACCCTCGCCGCGGGGACCTGTCAATCAATCTGACCTCACCCTCGGGGACCAAATCTCAGCTGCTTGCTAACAGGTAAATGGACAAGTGGTGAGATTTTATCTGCAATGTAATACCACAAATGAACAGGGAAGACAATGTAAAATAAAATCGTCAGGATGTTCTCTTCAAATAGAATTACCCATGTAGGGGTATAATTTAGTGCCATTTTTTTCAAATGAACTTCAAAGCAAAAGCTGGAAAAATAATCACTAAGGGGACAAAACAATTCAACTTTCTTTGTTGACTTGACTTAAAACAAGACAAGGTGCTTGCAAAATAGAAGTGTTGTGACTCATGGGGTTAAATACTTACAGAAGCTAAATGAGATGTTTTTATAATACATTTAAATACATTTGCATTATTCTCTAAAAATGTGGATTCACAAGAATCATTTTTAATCTGGGCTGAAACGCCATAAAACGTGGTAACCTCTAGGGGATTAGATTTTGAATATAGTGTAAGCTCTTTATGGAGCTCGTCCATGTTCACCTCATATAAACCGCAGTCCTCTACTATGTTTGCCCATGGTCCATTAGAGACTGTTGGTCGAGTGGTGGAGACTGTTTATTCTGGTATTTGCAGTACTTGAGTTGTTTCCGCATCCGATATTTTGTGTGTGTGTGTGTGTTTGATGTGCAGGTTGTTTGATCACTCCATGGAGGGTTTTAAGAACTGGGAGTTTATGACCACCCACTGCTGGGGAGAGAAGGCAGCAGGCGACTGGGTCCTAGAGATCTATGATTCACCTTCTCAACTCCGCAGCCAAAAAGTACCCGGTATGACACTGTCGCTTATTTCTTTAATCAAAAAGAGAATCATCAGTCTACGTACCCTTTTTTGTATTTTTTTTGTTTCATTTGATTTCATTTACAGAGACAGTAGAAATAGAAGACACATGAGAGAGTTTCGCCTGCAGTGTAGAACCAGCAGGAGCACACATGTTGCTCTGGAGGCAGTGAACTTAACTGCTCAAATGACCCACTAATTTAACAACATAATAAAGTCTCAAATGGAGAGTAGCAGTTGCTAAAAAGCTGTTACGTCGATTGTATACTCCCATGTAACTTTTGCCTAGCGTTCTCATGTGTATCAGTTTAATGCAATATAATTTACTGTATTTATGGTAGCTGAAAATACCTGAGAATATAGAAGAATTGAGAGAGTGTTACAACTGAACAGAAAAGAAGATGAAAAAAACCCCACGACTGCCTGACGTTACAGTCCATGCTGACATACAACAGTTTTCTTTGTGGACCATAACGACAACTCTATGTATCAAATAGATATCAAAGGGTATTCAGCTGCTCGCCATCGGGACACACTGAAGTGGATCTGTGTCCAAGACTTTTACAATGCTTCTGTTTCCTCAGGCAAGCTGAAGGAGTGGTCACTGGTGCTGTATGGCACCTCTGTGCACCCGTACTCGTCTCTGCGCAGCGATAAGCCCCGCTCCACAGACATGCTGACGCCCACCGACGAGGAGTTCACAGAGGAGTACATCGGTATGTGATGAATCCAGAACTGTGCACCGATAGGGTCGGCACACTAGCAACATCGCAAAGTAACGTAATTCTTCGCCAGCTGCTATTTCTGTCTGTCCTGTCACAATGAGAGCAAGGCGCACTGCCACATTAGAAACAGGGTATCATTAACATGCAATAAAATAAAATGAATAAGTCCATATACTCAGTTCATATTGACAAAGTTATTAGACTGTAAAACCTACTCCTACTGTCATCTTGTCTTTACACTGTTAGTTACTTGTGTGTGTCTCCAGGCCCCTGTGACTCTGAATGCAATGAGAATGGCTGTGAAGGCCCTGGACCTCATCACTGCATCAACTGCCTCCACTACTTCCTCAAGTTCAAGAACAACACCAGGTCAGAATGCCTAAGAAATCGGTATTAAGTAGAATGTTGTGTTGGAGAGCATAAAAGTAAAAATATAAAGATCCGTTCACTGTACCTGGGAATAGTGGGAAAGAATTTTGGTCAAACAACGTAGTAATAAATGAATAGCAACAGAAGGTGGATAAAAATCTATGGCAGCGTATTGCTGACGTGCCAGAAAAATGACCAGTATCACATTATAACATGAAAAATGTATTGTCATAACAAGATATGTTCATGTTATTATGACATACAAACTTACCAGGTAATAACAAGAACATTTCTGTCTTTTATAAAAAGCTATTTTTTTCATTTTAACATTATAGTATTTATCTTGTTATAACGTGAAGAAAGTTTCTCGTTGTAATGTGATAAATGTGTTAAACGGAGGTGGACTCCCCGTGATATGTTCTCTGGTTGTGAACTGGCACTTTGCTAATGAGAAATGACATTACCTCCAGAGGGTCGGACCATTTCTTCCTTCTGTACAGCATCATGCCTTTTAAAATCCTTAGTTTACGCCCCGTGCTCAGTCACAGCAGACCCAAGCGTTAAGTAGAACTTAATCAAATCGCCATATTCCTCAAACTCCACCCACTGTTTAACAATGTAGGCTAAATAATCACATTATAACGTGAACCGTTTCACATTACAATAAAATAAGTTATCTTGTTATGACATGAAAGGTTTAACAATAAACTTTTCACACATTATAACGTGTTGCTCATCTGTTTTTCTTTTTCTGGCACCTGAGCTACAAAGCTGCAGATAGAAGATGTATCTGCCTCACATGTGGTTTCAACAACCTCTGATTGTTTTGTGTGAAGTCCTCTGGGAGTTCAGAGACAGCCACATAAAGAGAGGGATCAATATTAGCTGATGGAAACACAACAAGCAAGAAATCTTTCTGAGGCTGTTTGAACAGTTTTCTGACAACATATCCAAAATTCTTTGTTTTGACCTCTTACCTTTTTTATATTTAGTTCTGAAGAAGCGTGCATTAACATTAAGATTCACATAATTGACTAACTATGGTTAAAGAAGGTGTGCTGTGATGTAGGCAGTATGTTTCTTACATGAAGGTGACAAAGGCTCAACTTTATTGGAGCACCTTTCTAGATCAGACGTCAGCACAAAATACAAACGCAAGACATAAGGTAGAGACACGATGTGTCAACAGGGGGGTGTTGAGCGGCTTTTTAAAGGTTTCCACAGTAGGAGCCGCAACTTTAAAGCCACAAAGTTAACGTTCTGTACCTTGTTGCCTATGATTAGGTCACGACTACAGCTTCTGTAATAGCTTGTTGTATTGCGTCATGTCTTGGTTAAAATTGTCGTTCTGAAAGTCACATAATGTAGCATGTAATCTTTTTGATGATTGATCATTTTGAATTTCCCTTTTGCCTCATTAAGGTCACAGGTCAATGCGTGTCCCTGTTAGTTGTTGAGTTTAATGTGAATAAGGTTAAGAAACAGTGCAGGTGATTTCATTTACATTTTTCAGTCTGATAACAGAGATGCTGTTTCCTGGCTGTCATATTAGGTTCAGTCTCTCCCTTCCCCCGCGTGTGTGCGTGTGTGTGTGTGTGTGTGTGTGTGTACCCCCCCTTAGGATCCCATTAGGATCAAAGTCTGTTGTAATTGCCTTTGTGTCGGCGGGTCTCTGCACTAATAAAAGGCAAACAGATGCAGGTGCATGAGAATGTGCAAGCTTAGGTGCTGCCTTATCATTAGCCCACTTTAGAGGTGTGCTGCCCTTTTCTGCCACCACAGGGAGCAATTGATGAATAAAGATTGGGGGAGTGGTGGGAGGAAGGAGGAGGGATGGTGGTGGTGTTTAATGTTCAGATAATTACATCCCTACATATGTGTTTGATGGTCTAGACTCGCCAAAATGTGCGTGCGTGCGTGCGTGTGTGTGTGTGTGTGCGTGTGTGTTCTTCTAGTATAAAAAAAAAAGTTTCATGTGCAAATATTTTTTTTCCTACTTCACCAGGATTAAATAAAAAAATATTTAATTGTTGCGTTTATTCAATTTGGTATCTCCTTATTTTCCTTTGACTAAATATGGTCAAACCTGACACCTTCCATAAACCCACTATGTGTAACTTTAAATTACGAAATTTAAAGGACGTGACCCTCTTTGGGTGTGTTTATGCGTACAGTGTTTCATGCATCTGTAAAGTAGCACAATTTAGAATGTATATCGTTGTGCTTTATTGTAATGAAAGGTAACCGACATTTTGGGTGGGCTCATGTGTGGTTTCACCTCCACAAATAGTGATTTACAAACCCTGTGCTTGTCCAACCACTTGTGTTTCTTGCCCTGTTGAAAGAAATGTCGCTATGTCCCCAGATCTTAATAATGAATACAAAATGTTACGTTGAGAAAATAAAACCTTGGCATTTTCGTTTTAAAATTCTTTTACCACAATTTCCTTTCTCGTTGATTTCAAGGATTTAATCACTCACATCTGCTGTCGGTCTGTTCAGGAAAATGCTGTTTAAAGTTTTCCTCACATTTAGTGGTGTCCTTGGTGTAGGTGGTGCATTATAGTGTTTTTACAATCTTTATTGGTTAAATAATCATTTCAGCGGAGCAGAGAAATGGTACTGAAGCTGGAGGACAAACGCAGTGTATACTTGCACATGTGGATTATGTGTTTCACACGTGCAATATGTGTTTCCTGGCAGAAAAGTGCGTGCGTGCGTGCGTGTTGTGCTCTTGAGGATTTTGGAGATCTTTTTCACCTTTTTAGGAAGGGAGCCTCAGGGTGAAATGAGGGGGTGAGTGAGGGCTGTGAAGTTATCCAACAGATGTTACACCTGTTCACCATATAGCACCGGCACGCACACACTGTGTCCCTCTACTTCTGCTTGTCCTGACTCATTACGTGCTATTGATGCACGAAAAACAAGTTTTCGTTTACAGCGGGTGATTATGAAACAATACTTCTGCTTTAGTCCTATAAAATTATATTTCACTCAAGCTAGTATTTATAATTGCACACAATATATGATTCCCATAATACCCTTACACACGAGACATATGTTTTTTGTCAGACATATGTTTTGCATTCCGAGCCTGCTAACATTATATTGAGCTGCGTGATAGAGGGTGTTAATCTTGGAGCAATGAGTTCGATTTGGTTTTTACTGTGTTGCACAGCGTGAACTGAATACGTCTGTAAGAAATACAAATTGTCCCTTCTTTGTGTTCCACTTTCACCTTTTTATGATGCTCTCGTTCACCCTGTGTCCCTTCTTGCTCTCCCTTCAATTACCCCTCTCCAGGATGTGTGTGTCGGAGTGCCCCAGTGGCTTTTTCCGTGACGATAGGAAGCGCTGCAAGAAGTGCTCCTCGCTGTGTGAGACCTGCGTTGGCAGCCGTAGCGACCAGTGCACCACATGCAGGATTGGTTTCCACCTCAACGAGGGCTCCAACACGTGTGTCGCCAACTGTGGCGACGGCTTCTACCTCGACCTTGGTACGTTTCTCTGCCGGCCAAACTGGGAGAACAAAATGAACGCACGCATGACGGCACACCACCAAACTCTTAGTTTTCTTTCATTGATCATTGGTCTCATCTCAGTGATTTTTCTAAGCTTCTCCTGAGTTTAATATTGTTTTCTCCTTTGCATCTGTTGTCTCATAGTGCAACAAACAACATTTAAACTTGACAGAACGTAACAGTTTTGGGGACGTCTCAGAAAAATGCATCCAACAACACGAAACACAGCTGTGATTGCTACATGCCCACGCAGGATCAATGATTTATTTGAATCTATCGCTACTTTGCTGCCCACTGACCAAATTTTCAAAGTTTGAAGTGCATAAGCTTAATGAATGACTACTGGAACCAGCAGTGCTGTAAACAAAGTGGACTTATAGAAACATCTGTGTAACCTGCATCACAAGACAACATGTTGTTGACGTAACCTATAGCCAGTTCTTTATTTGTATGCACTTGCTGAACCGAACATGACTGAAAAGTTTGTTCTAATAAGCAGATTTTTTTTTTAACCAGTTCCAATGTTCACGAGAAGTCAGTTTGTTTTTCGGGTTTATAATAAACAGGGTAGTGCAGCGGCATGACATGCAGTATTTACTGTATGTATATACTTACCGTTTTTTCTAATGTTCAAGACTTATATGCCAGCCTGAATGAACAAAAAGCAGCAACGGGAGATTGAAACTATGTATATCTTATAATTATGTATATTGGTTTGCAGCCAACACAGTGTAAGTCCTGGCAGCTCTGAGAGTCTCTGGCAGCAGATCTGATGTGATCCGATCCAAGTTCAATCATAACATTTCAACAGGCCAAGATGTAGTGGATATTTTTTTCCTTTGAAACGTTGGCACTGCTGAGTATCGTGTTGTGTTAAATGAGCTATCTAGACTTAATGTTCTCTTTGTCAGTGCGACAGCAAAGCCGAAGTGAATTCCTGCCTTTGTCAACACTTTCATGTGATGATTTCATTACTGGTCAACATTACTTTTTATTTTAGACTTGACAGCCTAATTATGGAATACGTCACGTAGGTTACGGGATTTATGTTATGCGTGTTATCAACTGAATCAATATTTGACAATTGTGTCAAAAAAACCATGTTAAATCTCACGGACCCTTGTAGATATTTCAACCAGGATTGCAACTATTTTGATCTTATTTTCCTCATTGATTAATTGAGGCAGTGGTTTATTGTTCCATGTATAAAATGATTTAAATGCCCTTCACAATTTCCCAGAGCTCGTTTTGTGAAACCAACCGTCTAAAATGCAAAACAATACTGTCAAACATACTGTGACATAAAAGCAGAAAATCTTTTCCTTTTCTGAAATGACAAATAATTCATGATCAAAATTGTTGATGAATTTTCTTTTGAACAACTTATCAGTGTAATCAACTAATTATTTTATCATTCATTTTGACCTCCAGTTCTCTTGAAAGCCAATGTAAAAGTGCATTTTCTTTTCATGGACATCTGTCAGTGACCTGTCCATATCCTTCCTTCTCCCAGATTCCTGAAAATCTAACCAACAATCGTCACCTTCTTTCAGTCTCCTCCTCTGAGCTGTAACCATATGGCTTCCCAAACAAAACCAAACGGTTGTGTCACACATAAGCAACGCTCTTCGGAAATATAGAAATAACAGTTTTGATTGTCATAGTCTACTCTATGGTTTCCCAGGAATAATAAAACATGTTATTCACAAATATTTTTGGCAATCCTCATCACCGCTGAAGGCAGAAGTGCCCATGTGCATTGTGTCAAAGTGTGCCATTGCCTTTAGTCTGCCTTTTGAAATATTCATCTACATTCCTATCCTCCCTCACCAACAGTACAATCTTCTTTTTCATCCCCGCAGCTTTAGCCTTTTGACGTTTCTGTTCTTCTCCCTGCCTTTTGTCCTCCTGTTTTACTCATCGGCCCCTTGTTCTCGCTCCTTTTCTCACAGGTCTTCCTCACTCACTTTACCCTTTCTCCTCCTGTTCATCATTGTCTTCTTCCTCTGCTCCCTTTCCTAATCTCAAATGCAGCCAGACTTCTGGTTCCCATTAGCCACTGTGTATGACTGGCTCATCCTGTATCTTTCAGATTCCAACATTTGTAGGAGATGTCCAGAGAACTGTAAGAAGTGCACTTCCTCCAATATCTGCACAGAATGTAAACCTGGGATGAGGTAAGCTGGGGGTCAAGTCACTGATTACAGTTGATCATTTTAGTGTCTTGACAGGAAGTGATTTCAGTCTTGCTCTGTCTGTTTCTACATAACTTGTCATTATACACCTTTTATAACTTTCAGTGTTTAAATTTTTACCATAGTAACGGTATAGTTAGAATAGCTGCAAACACATTTGAATCACTGCATTTCCTCTTAACTGTCGCAGGCAACGTTGCATTGTGGCTCCATTTAGACTACTTAACCACTTTGTCAGTCTGCTTAAAAGGAAGTGCTTTTTCGATGGTCGTACAGTGTCTAAAACCCCCTCTCCTCACACCTTTCTGACGTTAGACATAGGGGGGCTGCATCTAAGAACTTTTGTAACTTTCCAAAACCAACAGTCCAACATTAACGCCCTCTTCACGCAACATTTGACGAGCTGTGTGGAGGCGAAAAAGTAAGCAGGGTTTGAACTTCTCTCTCAAGCTTTCTTTATTTATCCTTCACACAACTAGTTTTCTTTTTTTCTATAAACAAATGCAACAGTTTGAATGTCTTGAAGGAGAGATTGTCCGCATCCCACCCCTCACTAGGGCTGGGCGATAATCGATGGAATCGTATCGTGATGAAATCATATATCGAGATGTTGTACGTCGTCTAAATGGATAATAATAATAAGCACATACCAACTCAAATTTCTCCAAAAATCTGAAGAAACAGTTCATTCAAAATAGTGTTTTAATCTGAAGACTCTATTTGTGTGCATTCATGTAAACATAGTGAGGGTAAAGCTGGAAACATTTATTTATTTAATAATAATAATAACTTTAAAACCGATATCGCCAAGCCCTAAGCCGCACTGTGATGGCAGGCGTTTTCCTCCGCCTTCAAGTGTGGCTGTTTGGAACATCTAAAAAGACGTCTGTCTATAAACGTTAATGTTAATTGGCTGCACTTGGATAACGCTTTCATCCAAAGCTCTGCCTCTTATGATGGCAGCGCGTCACCACGTGCTGGCCTAACAACCGGGAGCAACTTCAAAGGACACTTCGACACATGGACAGGAGGAGCTGGGGATCAAACCTCCTGATCCACAGCCTCCCTCAATGTCACCTTAATATATGGTTTAAATGACTTGTTAATTATGTTAAAAAATGTTAGCACCATTGTGTCCATGCGCCTATGGGGCTTTGGTCTAGGAAAAGTCTTTAACATTCAATAGGCAGTCAATAGTACAAATGGCTCAGGTTTTTCTTTTTTGCATTAATTTGGCTTTAATGTCTGTTGTGGTTTCAGGATAAAAACCTTTTATGTGTTTTCCCTCTCTTAACGCTGCAGGAATACAGTGTTGCTAATTTAGACTAGCACATTGTGTTGCACTGTGGTTTGGGGTCACAGCATGAACCAGTGAAACCAGGGCTTCCCAAATGTTTCCCACTTGGGACCAAATTGAGTAAACAGAGTTTCACCCTGTGACCCAGGCTTATTAAAACCCACATATACTCGTGTCATGCAGAGACCCACAAGAAGTGGAGCTGTTGACTATTTTGGGTTGCCGTACTCACTTTGAAGAATCTCCGATCTATGCAATTAAGTTGCCCATGCAGACATGTTGCAGTTCATTTTATGGCCACTTCCACAGCAGCCTCTTCAAACCGCCCCAACGTACACTTGACCTGACAAAGGATAGGGCGTTTCAAAGTGCTGGAATTCCTGATAGGTCATGAAGGAAACACTTGTGAAACGTTTAAAACTTATTGCGGTCTTGAACCCAGCTTTAAGTGTTCAGTGTAGCCAGAGGTGGAGGTGGGGACACTTGTAAGCCATAATTTCCTCTGAATGCCAGTGAGACCACAGTAAGACACACGCTCTCTCACACACACACACACACACACACACACACACACACACACACACACACACACACACACACACACACACACACACACACACACACACACACACACACACACACACACACACACACACACACACACACACACACACACACTCACTCCCATTCAGTACGCCATTCATGGTCGGTTAGGAGCCGAAGAGGAAGAGAGGATCAGACGAGATCGTTTCTGGGAAACGTTAGCTAACACAGACCAGCTGTTTTTCAGTTTAGCGCGGCAAGCTCACCAACCTGTCCTCACTGTGACTTCACAGAACTGACTAAATAACCTCCACACCTACTTCCTAACTGACCTCTACCCCTACATCTGGAATCTGGCAAATTCTTTTGTATATATTTCTTCAAAACAACAAATTCCCTTTGACTACAGTTGAATCTAAAATATGTTATTTTCCTTTACATCAGTGAAAAAGTGAACTAGGTCAGCAGCTAATGTGCACACCCACATGTTATCACGGGGGCTGTAGTTTTTTTTTTTTTTTTCATTCTTCCTAAATATTTGCCCAGAAAGAAATTTTGAAAGAAAATTTCTCCGTAGCAGCTGGCTTTTAACAGGCAAACTTTAACTGATTCGCAGCAAAATATTTGCAAACATGAGTACTTTTTACACATTTTTACTTTTCTTAAACTCACGAGCTGCCTTAATGGATTTTATGTTGGTTATTAAAGTAGTTCTTTTTTTACTTACTTTTCCCCCTGGTATTTACTTTAAAGGTATGAATGTGTATCTCTTTCTCTTTCCAGTCTTCAAGGAAACAAGTGTCAGATGACCTGTGACCCAGGGACTTATTACAACGGCCACAGAAGGACTTGTGAGCCCTGTCATCGGGCATGTGCCACCTGCGCAGGTAGAAAGTCGTACGATTTCTTACAATTACATTTATTATGTAGGTCAATGTTTTCTTTAGTTGTTTGGCTGTCATGATGAATACACGCACTTCATAATAAAATAAAAGTTTATCTGATTTTATAATGCCGTAACAACATTCCTGAAGTGTGCGTCTCTGTGTTTTTCAGGCACAGGTATAGAGGCGTGCACAAAGTGTGCAGACGGCTACTTACTTGAGGACTGGCGGTGTGTGTTGACATGCAGCTCTGGCTACTACCTGTCAGAGCAGACCTCAGACAACGGGCAGGTGCAGAGGTCCTGTAAGAAGTAAGTCAGCACACCTGCCAACACCTCTACACCTCTAAAGATAAACAAGGAAATCTAAAGATTTAGCACGTGAAGTGCAACTTTCCTAACTTTTTGTAGCACTGCTCGTTGCAGATGATTCAGACACTGACCCGTCCTATGAAATGGAAATGTATTAAAACTGGGACTCAAACAGGAATGATGTCATTTGCTTTGGGTCAACAAAAAAACAATCATACCTAGTAACAATAAAAGTAAATGTACGTAGAAAACCTATTGTAGAGGACTTTGTCTCATTTGGAGTTGCTCTTAAAGCATGAGACTGGTGCTCCTCACTGTTTCAACTTATATGATTTGATGAATTTGCGGCATTTTAACAAGTCGCTCAGAACTGTCCCTTTTTGTTTCTATCTATTTCTGTTGCTTCACTCTTCACCAATGTTAACCTGGAGGAGGGAAGGAACGTGTAAACATACTCATGTTCCTGTTTGATGACTACTTTGCCTCCTATCACACCCACAGTCAAACTCCTCCACATATTCAGAAATCGTCTGCTTTTCTTATCCTTCCTTGAAGTGAACTTGCCTTCCTGATATTTCTCTCTCCCACCTCAACTCATTAATTGCTCACTTGATCCTTTAACTTAGTTGATTCCTTACTTCGCTGTCAGCTACCTCCTGGTCAGGTCATTTCCGATAAAGGCTTTGACCCATTTCCACACTAAAGTTGATAACTGTGTTGACTTGGTGCCTAACTTAGGCCCTCTGCTCCTAAAGAATTATTTCAGATATTTTTCGATCCAGCTTCTCCTGTGATAACGACAGTTTTTAAAGAAATGTCATCTGTTCTGTCACTTCCAGATCTTTGCAAACGTTTGCTCACCAAAACAAACAGAAAGGGCCAAAGCAATGAACTACAGTTTATAAACCAAAAGCTTAAATTAATTAAAGCACATAGTATTAAGTTTTGTGCTGAGGTTGATCATACAAGAGTAAACACAACGTATTGTTTCATTTGGATTTTTTAGATGTTGGTGGGTCCGCCCTTTTGTCCCTCGTTGTGTTTACCCACTTCCACAGTTTATGATCCACAAAAACTATAAATGTTTAGATATTTTTTTGGGACACACACGGTTTTCTCTCTGACATGTGACATGACATTTATGCTGATATATGACTGTATGTTATGCTAGATCACACTTGCTACACGCGTAATACTGCGGCAAAAATTCTAAGTATATTTGAAAGTCCATAAAGATTTGTGTGCTGTGCTCTGCTGTGACAAAATGAGTGAAAATCGATCACTATAAAGGCAAAAAAAACTAGTGAAAAATAGCTGAAATATCCTTAAAGAACAGTTCTAACTTTCAAGAGGATATGTGAGCACAGTTTAGTGCTGCATAGATTATAACATAACTAATTCTTCATACAACCATCGACAGGTGTGATCATAGCTGCTACGAGTGCTTGGGGCCCGGTGAAAGGAACTGCAGCAGCTGTGTCAGTGGTTACAATCTGGAGGCAGGAGCCTGTGTGGTCAGCACCATCTGCAAAGATGGTGAGTTGTCAGCTTTCTTATCTAAGATGGCCTCGATGTGTTTATTTTTGTTACGCTTGTTGCACGGCCTCTCACAGGCAGCATAGAGTCATAATGCATACGAGTATGGTCCAGAGGGAGATCATTGAATTGACCGAGTCACAGCAGAAAAAAAAAAAACATGCTTTATAATGCAATTTGACAAACAACGTTTTTGTTTGCAAAAGTACACACATTGTGGTCTAAACCATTCTTATCAAAGAGCCAAATAACTCAGAGGTGCTCATTTACATCTCTACTCTCCATAAGACTTTTTTTGCATCTCCAGAAGAGTTATATCCCATAGGGTATGAAAAATGAAAGCAGAAGGTAGTTTTCTTAAGTAAATGCTAAGGATTCACCTGTGGCCTTCTTTTTTACTTTTGAGCTTTGTACTAACTCCTTGAATCAAACTGTTTCAAAGCTGCAGGACGGTCTGTCCTTGCTTTTGCCTTTTGTGCTCTTTAACTAAAGGTCTCATTCATGTTTCGCAAATGACTTGTATAGCATCTCTCTGGCATTACGCACTCACACACTCACATAAACTCGTACTACTCCTGGTTTGTACTGTCCTTTGTCACGCTGCATACGCTGAAAAGTTTCTTGAGGCATCTACTTACTCTTACATTTGTCTTATTTTTCAATGTTCCATATATCTAATATATAATAATAATATATATCTAATATATAATAATAATCTGCTCCTCTTCACCATTTTTCTTATTTTTACTTGCTAATATTTCTTTCTTTCTTTTTTTTCTTCATTGTTGTGCTTTATGGTCTAGTCTTTTCCGAATTGTGCATGTGTCGCTTGTGGTGTAAATATTCCTGTTTCTCACTAACTGCATGAGGTGATGATCAGATTATGACTTCGACTGCAGTGCGTGACTTGCTGCTTCCCGCTAGTTCAAAGGAACCCATGGCCAAAAAGTTCTGAGGAGAAAAATGTCTTTAGTGTGTGACCTTTCTGTTGATGAGTACTTTACTTAAAGTGCACCCTCAGTCTGTTAACAACATTCCTAAACCTAAGCTCAAAAGTGTTCAATGCTGTTAATAAATGATATAATTGGCTCAAAGTTTTTACAGACTGGTGGTCCACTTTTAAGTTTTCTGTGATACAGAGTTTTGAATTCTAAAAATCTTCAATTTGCTAATTGTGTGACGTTTGTTTTTTCTCTCTCTCTCTGTTTTTCTCCCAAATCCTTTTTTATTTTATATTCCTCTCTACCGACGTGGATCCAATCACTCCACTGGACAACAATTCCTTTCCACCTCGATGAACATCACCTGTGATTGGATCAAAAAACTCTTCCTGTCACCTGAACCCTCTCCTGACCAATCATACGGCTCTGCCTGCTATTCAACCATTTCTAATGGTTCTGCCCTGTGTGTTTTTTTTTTTGTGTGTTTCCACATGCATTGGTATGTGTGTGCGCATGTTTCCCACCCTCCCCTCCTTCCAAACTCCCCTTGTATCTCTTCTTCCTGGTCTGTGGAAAGCAAATGAAGAATCTTGGGCAGAAGGCAGTTTCTGTGTGCTCGTTAAAAAGAACAATCTTTGCCAGAGGAAAGTGCTGCAGCAACTGTGCTGCAGAACGTGCTCGCAAAAGGGCTGACGGGACGTACTCACTGGGCGTAAAGGGAGTGCGGGGGGGATGTGGGGGCACAGGGGGCACCCCTCCTTCTCAAACCCCCCTGCCCACTCATTCACAGTCACATAATTTATAAGAGAATCTGTGCCTCTTAAAGGGACTGCATCGGAGGTGCGATGGCAGGACTACAACAAACCTACCTTTTTCTGTACTGGGACACACACGTGGTCAGGGTGTAAAACGACTGGGACTTATTTCAAGAACAAACGAGCAAATGAAAACAAAAGTGAAAACAAACAAAAGAATAAAAGTGTCGGTATTTTGTGACCAAAGCATCGATGCCAAAATAATTGAACCTTCTTTTTTGTTGCCAGTGTAGGAAGCATAGTTTAAAATGGGAGCCACTTAGCCTGTGAATCTCTGAATACATCTGTGTGCATTTTTATTTTGGCTCTTCTTCCTCCTCTCTTTCCAGTGTTAACGATAAACAGATGGAAAGTGAATATACAGTAGGAAAGGCCCTGGTTTTTCTGCCTGTAAATATACATAAAATATATATTAAAAAAAAAAAAAGAAGATAACTCAGTAATGTGAAAATAATGTCTGTCTGGGCTGACTTTGGCTGCGTAGGAAAGGGAAGACAAATTCACACACAGTTATACACACACACAGACAAAGATACATAAGTAACACACACATACTCTAATGAACATGAACTCGGACGCATACAACAGCCACCACTTGAAGTTAGATGCTACAGTGTCACCGTATCCCAAGACTGATGCACGTTACTAACCAAAATCACCTCATTTCATTTATTTAAAAACATAAACCTGCCCTCTGAATAGTGTGTGTGTGTGTGTGTGTTTGTCTTTATCGGTGTGCATAAGTGACTGCCATTAATTCTTAATGTAAGCCCAGACAGCATTGATTCATTCCAGAGGTACTACAAGACGAGTCGATAGTCATTCCTTCCGGAGCTTTCTGCGGAAAAGGAAACGCTGCAGTGAGTTGTAATGAATTTGTGGTTCTAGGGATGCACCGATGCCTATTTTTCACTCATGATGCAGATTCTGGATTCTAAACTTTTTTTTGCCCAAAACTGAGTATTGATTCCATCCATTACTGTGACAGAACAATTTAAAGCTCCACCATTACTTTGTTGTCACTGGATTTAATAATTGAAATATAACTCGTATTTGTTACAGGGAACTGCAATTCTTGCAAAAATGTGTTGGTTTGGTTTCCCACATGCCATATGTAACCCTGATAAAGGGAATTTTGTCCAATAATTATATTTGATCTGTATCAGTGCATCCCTACATGTTACTGTTCTCAAATAAAATAGTTTTAGAAGTTTCCACTCTTCGTCATTCCATATAAAGGCAATGCATATCAACGGAAGTATTGCTCTACACTTTCAACGCAAAAGGTCAGTGATCGTTCTCATGTTTCATGTGCGGGTAAGGTCTCTGACAGGCAGGCAGACGGCAACCTGCTGTGGTGCAAATCAGAGCTGTGAAAGTTTTACTTTTAGTTATTTCAGAAATGGGATTTTATTTCAGAACTGTGGGTTCTTCAACACAAGAAAAATCGGGAAAACAAACGCAAACGAGTGAATCAACTCTTTTTCTATTTACATTTTAACCGTTGGAACTTTAAGTGAACTGACGGCATCGCTGCAGAAGCAGGAATGTGTCTGAAATGTTAAATCATATTGAGCTAAAACTGTACTTGTGTTGAGGCTGACAGACTGCAGATGTCTGGTTTCTCCTGTCTGTCCCTGAACCTTACCTGATGAAACTCAAAAGGTTATTCTGGTGGTGCTGGTTTCTAATAAAGAACAGCAATTATAATGTTTAAGATTCTTATTCTATTTGTGTGGGTTTTCACACCTGCAGCTTGAGCATTTACAGTATTAGATGAATTGTTGTGCTGTCAACTGGTTATGGTTCTTGATTTGTAATAAAGATTGATGACTCCCCTGTTTTGGTTAACAAAAACTTATTCTTGGTCATTGTTTAAGATGACTTGAATTGACTTTAGATTGTGTGGTAGTAGAGGCACACACACACACACACACACACACACACACACACTCACACACACACCCCTCGTATAAAAGCTGTTTTTATTGTGTACCTGTGACATATCTGTGACGATGCATTATTAATGTTACTCAAAGTCCTAGTTTTGAAAATCTTTTTTTACTTAAGTGTTCTTATTAAAATGTTTAATCTGTTCATGTTTTTGTTTTCTTTTCAGTTTTCATTGATTTATGTTGACACTATTAATTGGTATTTTTTTAACCATTAGCATTTCGGTTCATCAGCTTCTCACTTCTTTTCCAAAACATGTTTTCACTCCATTGAGTTTTTATTTTTTATTATTTTTTGACAAATTCATGAAAGGGAATAACATCATTGAAATTCAGATCATTGCTTTCAGAAACCTTTAGTTTTTCAGCACTCGATCGGATTGATTAAATGAAAGTCCCACATGCCCCAGGCAGAGCACTTAAAGGGAGACATGTGCACTCACTGACAATGAGGTGGAAGTTAAAAACGGGTCAGCAATGCAAGGCTTTACTGCTTCATTAGTCGCAACGCTTGAATGTGGAACTTTATATTAGTTACTCTTTCAGCATTTTTCTTTTCTTGCAACACAGGAGAAATTCATATTGTAGTAGATGACAACTGCAAAGCTATTCTTCAACTCCATAATCAGTTCTGTTTTAGGAGCGAAATAGAAAACAACTTTCCCAATTATGAGTAGTTGCATTTGAACCCATCAGATCTTTATTGTGTTAAATAATATTAGTCGTAATATTAAACATTCATCCAATAGTCTTCTATAAAACATGGCGACGCTAGTCTTGATACACTTACAGTATATAGGATATGTTGTGTGTTTTATAACTATAGCCAAACTCCCTGACAACCCCATATAACTGTCTTTTGTTTTGTTCCTATCCATGTTGTGGAACTGGTATATTATGCATAACATTGACAGATATGTAACAGTAGGAATTTGAGTGAAATCATTCATTTCACAAGCTCATTGATGCTGTTAAGGTTACACTGTCATATTCATTTCTTTCACACTGAAGCAGGGACGTCACTGACATTATTTGCAGGTTGTACAGTTAATACATTTGCACACACAGGTGTCGAGTGCCGGTGCCAACTGTGACCAGTCCTCAGACCGATGCACAAACTCTTCATAAAAGAGATGGTGTGAGAAGAAAAACCTACAGTATGATTCTGACCTATTTTATGAATCCAGCACAATTTTCTAGGAATCCTACAAGACTCACCAAACTCCAAACAAACTTTTCTCTTCAGTGCACCTCTTGTCATGGCTTGAGTTCTAACCAGTGCTGATTCCAGCCATAATTCACATTATCTTGCCAATTTTTGGAATCTCCTGGCACGAATCATGTGGGTAGCCATGATAAATCTTAGTTCATCCTGCTGTAACTCATGGGTGGACAGCGCCGTGGCTCAGTGGTAGATCAGTGGATCAATATGTGTTTTTTGCCTTTGAATACTTTCCACCCCAAAGGACAATATTCGGTAATAATCCTGCCATTCCCCTTGAACAAGGCATTGGGTTACTAAATAGTTAGAATAGGTGAAATACTGAGGACAAATGACCACATGGTGATTATTAATGTCTAATTTAACTCAAGTCAAGAAGAAGGAACACTTCCCTGTGGTAATAAATACACAATATTAGACACACGATGTGATTAATATTCTCTTGACCACCTTGGGGATGTAGTGAATATATCTTTTTTTCTCGTACTTTCTTGGACCAAGTATGTGCAGGTATCAGGAGGTGGAAGGGCCGGGGAATTGGGATTCAGGACCAGATGTGTTGAATGTCAGTGTGATATCTGCCAACAGCTTTCTCTCCTGACAGAGTAGACTGTCAATGTCCTCACAAGGTCAGCCGAGTCCATAACAGAGGAAAAGTTTTACTCCCCTGAGTGACAGGCTCTCTTTCTTCTCCGCTCCATTCTTCTTCTGTCTGGCAGTGGGAGTCCAAAGTGTCTGCTTTTGCTGAGTGGAGTTGTGCAGCTTTCCGTCCCTTGAGAACTTGGCTCCC
>CALSBV010010907.1:17118-28775 GCA_943590825.1 Bovichtus diacanthus | reverse complement strand
TATATATATATATATATATATATATATATATATATGTGACCAAAAGTTCACTTATTCATGAGAAAAGATGATTTGGTAAACATGGTTTATTTATAATGTTATAAATAAGGATGTTTTCTACTGCTGCATACTGCGGAATTTCAATAATATATCTATAGTGTGATAATGCTTTTGATAAATGTTAGTGAATCAACAATTGCTTTGCCAGGTGTTGAGATTTCTCTATTTTCAGCCTGTACTCTGTTATGCAACAAAAACTTTCCAACTTCCCAAAACCTACGCACATTTTCAACATTTTCAACATTTTCAACATTTTCAACAGTGGAGGATGTGGCCATTGGGCTGTAGGGAAGCCTTTTATTCTTTAATAATACATTTACGAAATGATACACTTTTAAGGAATATTTTTTTATGATATGGTAGATGCTCATGTTGCATCTCTGCTCTAATGAGCAAGCTCACTTCTCCTTCAAGTCGCAAAAAGTGCTGCTGACGTTGCCATTACCTGTTCACTCTTACTGGTCATTAAAAGGATTGCGTACTCTCTGTTTACTGTAAAAGCACACCGCAATTAGAAAGAACGCCTATGACTGACATTTTCAAAATTGGTGTTTTCAAGGATGTTTATATAGCTGTGAAGTGTATTTGCACATAGTATGAAAACAAGACAAAGAGAAGAAGACAACACAAGGAGATATAACTGTTATTGTGCGGGAGATGTCAGAAGCCAGAGGATAATGAGCTAGACCTTCAATGAAATGAAAACAATAACAGCTAACTGCTGGTTATAATTGCTGCACATCAATCACAAGCGAACACGTAACACAGCTGGTAAAGAAATCAGAAATAAAGCACCTTATTATGGAATTTGAATTTGAAAAAAATTCTTAACAAAGTATAAAGCACTTGAGGCAGATGTGAGGTCATTTTTTCTCTCTGTTGCTCCCACTCTGTAGGAGAGTACATGAGTCGACGTGGAACATGCCACCTGTGTTCTGTTACCTGTCTGCAGTGCATGGGTCCGGAGAGAGAGGACTGCACCAGCTGCCCTACAACACGGTGAGAACCACTGACATACAAACATATATATTCACAAGATGCAAAGTCATACTGCTGAGGATGGAGTCTTATTTGTCTTGTCTGTAGTGATGTCACAATTGTTTAAGCTGAACAGCCAATCAGAGTGATTTCTTTCACCGACGGGCTCCTCTGGCGATTCAGCATGTTGACACGAGACACACCGCGAAGACTGAGGCGACGGGCCGACATTGAACAACTGTTGTCTTGGTGTGTCAGGCCTTAACGAAACTGCAACCCTTTCATAACGTTGGATATGCACCTTCCTGCCTGGGTGCAGTTTGCCCCTTCTGAAGAATTAGAGTGGTAGTGCAGACAACTGATAACGGCCATTAAATGGCCTGATGACACTCAAAACGAACGCGTTGAGAAGTATCCTTTTCAGCTCAGTATCCGACTTCTCATGGTTTCTTTAAATGTTTTGTCGGTTTGTACTGAGGAAAACAGTTGCACTGTAAATATGTATTTTATTACTTCCAGTGGCTGAGGCAGATTTTTCCTGTTATTGTTAACCACATCTCCACCTGCAGGTTCTTTGATGATGGAGGCTGCGAAATCCACTGCCAGACGGGGCGTTATGCCATGGGGAGGCAGTGCCACCTCTGTCACCACACCTGCCACGAGTGTACTGATGAGGGACCTGACAACTGCACCAGCTGTGACAGAGGTGCATTAACCTGGGTCAACATTTGAAACCACTATTTTTTAATAAGGACACCAAAAAAAACTTGAAATTTGTACATTTCTCATTGCGTAAATCACAATTGCATCACTTTAACTGCCAGGATCAGTTAGTGCATATAATACCATAAATATGATTTTTTTATATTTAAATAATGCCCTATTTTTTTCTTTCCCACCATATAAAACCTGCATGCTCTTATAGCATTTGTGTAACACTTTCTAATAATCATCATTAATAAATGGTAAATTGATAGGTAATTAAACTTTAGTTATAGTATATATTATATTAGTTACTAATAGTTATTTTACTGTTAACAAACAAATAAATAATAATAATAATAATAATAATGTTTACTAATTATTAAAAATGTTATAACTTGTGTTATTTTAACAGTTTATTGTTGCGCACATTATAACATGTTTTATACTGTATTAAGTATTTGTTAATGATTACCAAATTGTTTGTGAACTAGCCATAAACATTACATAGATATATGGACCAGATATTTGTTATACTTTGTTAATGGTTAATAATTGGTTTGTAAACGGCCTATAAACATTATTTGGATGCTATTATAAAGTTGCAACTGATAATTATAATATCTTGTTGAATAATTAAAAAATACTTTGTAAAGCATCTATAACCATTATTTAGATAATAATTGGTTTCTTTTCCATCTATCTATGTAATGTTTATAGATGTTTTACAATTTCTCAAAGATTTCCAAATCATTAGGTAATCTCTAAAAATACTTATATATTATATAAAATATTATGTGTACAACAATAACTAGTTAACTAATTTAATCAGAATGTAATTGTTATAGTCTCTTATCGACTATGATACAATATATAATTTATAAACTAATTATTTCAAGCTACACACACTAACGATCACATAATAACATGAATTCAAGATTAACTAATAATTGGTTAACTATCATTTAATTGTTTGTTAATAGAAAAATAACTGTTAATTAAAGTTAAATTAACTATCAATTTACCATTTAGTATTGATGGTTATTATAAAGTGTTAACAGCATTTCAAGTCGCACAGGTTGGTTTTTGCAGAGGTGCACTGGTGTTCAGTTAAAAATACATCTATCTAGCTGTGACTGGAGTGTAAGTGAAATCGTGCTTTTTCGTGACATCACATGGATCAAGCCACGGCTCATTTGTGCCAGACTCCAAGAATCAATCCTCTAAAGGTAAATGAATCTAATTAAAGGAGTAATTCAGCCAAGCCCTGCTGATAGATGTGCTAAAAGGGGGAATCAGTCATTTGTTCGTTGTATCCTCATGCAGAGGTCACTGCACATCTCTCAGGCTTTAGCTCAGTGAAAGGACAAGCTGTGTCTAGATTTGATGTTTATTTGTATTTCCTTTGTAAAATCTTGCCACCTGGTAAATTTTATAATCCAAGCATCCTTCACCAAAGAAAAAACAAACTTTTCCATCAGTGTGAAAACAATAGTTATGATGAAACCCGGACGTCATTAGACGCTCACAGCTGAAGAAATATCTACTTTAAGTTGGTCATAAAACTGTGTTTATCACAGTGTCAGAGACAGTATTATGGCTGTCAGATTGAATGTATTTACACTGGGGAGATGCCGTTACGCACACACTCACCTACACACACACTTTAAGATAGCAGACAGCCGGGGAGAAGATTAACACCAGATTTCCCCTTCACAAACTCTCTCTCTCTCTCTCTCTGTCTCTGTCTCTCTCTCACCCTCACGTGTGCACACACACTCTGAATTAGCCTGCAAGTTTGTCTGACTGTGTTTGCAAATGTGGTTCCATTTAATTGCAGGTCTGTCTGAGGCTCAATGAGACATAACAATAATAACATGAAGAAACCCTCCATCTGTCTCTCCCCGTGTCATTTCTCTCTCAAACAACCTCTTTTACCTTGGCCAACCCCCCCCCCCCACACACACACACACACACACGCACATACACACACATGCATACAGGTACATACTAAGCAGACCATTCTCGATATTGACCTTTAATAGTGATGTGGAGTCTTACACTCCTGCTGTCTCCAGAGGCGGAACAAAATGAAAGAGCTGCAGAAGGTAACGTAACAGAGAACAAGGAAAGAGGCGAAGACGAGAAAAGAGATGGCTCTTCAAGAATATGAAAGTGTCCATTTCAAAATACTGATACACAGACAAACACACAAGCCCAGACATGCATGAAATTACAGTCACACACACACTAGTACAGAAGTTTTCATTGATGTCATGTTTCATTTTCATGGAAGCAAAGACATGCTGGAAAGTCAATGTTATAAGCAATTCAGAACCTAATCGTGAAATGTAACCGCCACGGAACAGTTCATGTTGACAGTTAAATATCACTAAATTGATAGCATGGAAATATTTTACTTTACTATAATTAAACTTTTTTATTTTTATATTTAAAAATCCATATCTATTAAAAAAAAACCAGGTAGCTTTAAATTGGATTGGTGACATTCAAATACATTATGAGACTTGGACATCTGGGTTACTAAGGATAAGCAATGGAGCCTGAATACATGCACATACATTTTACAAGTGTGTAACTGTATGTATGAGTGTTTGTGCCAAATGTGCCAAAACATCCCTGTAGGGGCTTTGTTAAAAACTGTCCAGACCTGTAGTAGAAATGTTTTGTCTGCTGTAAATGTGCTACCATTTGCAACATTACACTGTTCATATATAGTTCACAACAGACAACCTATGTATTGCTGGGCTGTTTCTGTGTGTGTGTACATGTGTATGACTCCCTGTCTGAGTATGTCTCACACCTGTTTTCTGCATCAGCACTCTTTGTTGTTGATTTCCTTTTCTTTTCTTGTTCCATCTAGATAAGTTTGGGGCGGCCAGGTACCTCTTTCAGAGTCAGTGTCGGGATGTGTGTCCAGAGGGGTTCTTCCACTCTTCCAGGAGACGGTGTGAAGCTTGTCCTGCAGACTGCATCATCTGTTCTTCAGCAGATCACTGCCTCCACTGCAGCTCAAGACACAAGCTCCGAAATGGCCAGTGTGTCCCGCTGGAGTGCAGTGCAGGTGAGAGATGCTGGTAGAGCCACAGAAGACTTTTGTTACGAGCTCATTTACTAATGGCAATATGTAAAGCACACTCTTTTGATGATTCTGCAATAGAAATGCTGAATATGTGAATGACCACTTTGAGTAATGTTGTACAACAAATACAAGCCTGAATAAAAAAAAAAAAAAAAAACGATTCATCTACGTCAGTGGTTCCTAAACTTTTTCCTTAAGGGACCCCTTTTAATGTCACTAAGTAAACTGAAGAGCCCTGACTAAGTGACATATTTTATGGATATTTCATATTATATTCAATAGAATGACTTCAATGCACGCAGGTTGGCCGACTTATTACAGTCCTGCGACAGCCGAGACACCGGATTTTTTTCTTTTTTTGGTCAGAGCATATTATTGATCGCTGTTGGGATGTAAAGGCTATTTCAACAAATATAATATATATATAGTTTTCTTCTCCCTGAACCCTGGGCATTGTTCTATTAACTCTTTGGTTGTTTTAAGGCTGTTTAGCAGAGAGGGAAGACTGTGAATAACAGCAGCTTGTGTTCAGGTCTTCACCGTGCCCTTAGCCTATGAGATTGTTTTAACAATGTTCATATGTTAAATAATAATCCAAACTTTAAAAACAACAATTTAAAGTAGTTTTCTTCACAGAAATGAATGAAATGCTGAGACAAAGGCCATCTGTATATTGAAAAACACCCCTTAAAATCAAGAAGGCCTCGCGACCCCCTGTTTAGCTTTGGCAGCCCCTACTGGGAGTCGGGAGCCGCAGGTTGCGAACCAGTGATCTACGTCTCACTATAGTGGAATAAATGAAGAGTTTGGGAAGGATTTTAGCTGCCACTGTTGCTCAGCACCACTGTCACAGAGCTGGGATGAATTTGGCAAACATCACCTCAGGAGACATACATGCAGCACAGTGACCTCATTTTAAGCAAGTATTAAAATTCAAATACATAATATGCCAAAAGAAAATATGCCAACACCCAAGGCTCTGAGCCACAATTGCATATAGTAATATAATATGCATAGATTGACTAAAAAAGAGGAAACTTTTGGCTTCTTCAAACTAGTACATGGTACTAAAAGTGTTTGGATTTCAGTGTCAGGTGTGAAAAATGTGCACTTCAGAGGAGGAATTTTAAGCTTCTGAAGATAACAGATATTTCATAATGTTACAAGTTTACAAGGTTCATTTCTTTATAATTTTACAATTTAGGGTTGCACAATAACATATATGTTGTAGCCCCTTCAAGCTATACAAACATAGAACATATATACAAATATTTGGATTAGAATAGAAAAAAAAAAGAAATAAAATAAAATGTGTCAATGAAGTGATGAGGTAACTTATGAAGGAATCAGTATAGTATTGGTATTAGAATATAGCCCCGAAACACAATTTAACAAAGCATAAACACCATGACGGAAATATATATATATATATATATATATATATATAAAAAGAAACATATGAAAATACCCACCCAGACTAATACAGTCATCTATTCAACTCTAGAACATTTGCTGAATGTATTTAATATCGTCAGGGAGATTGTGAAAGATAAACACATTGCATCTGATCTCATTTTATGAGATCAGATGTGAATGCCAGCCAAAGGAGGATTGAGAAAGAGATGAAATGCTTTAAACAAGATGTTTAAAAAAAAAAGAAGATATTTCAGATAAGGAGGAGAGGTGGACGGAGTTACAAGTTCACGACATTGAATGTGAGACGGAGGTGAAGGATAATGATGAACGTTTGTATGTGGATATAAAATATAGAGTGTAAGGATGATCATATGTAGCAGGCAGGTCTCTACAGGCTCCACAGACAGCTTGAACTCCGGAGTAGGCGAAATATAGCTAGAGCTATTAATTTGGCAGTTTTTCTCTGCTCTTCTTTTCTTTTCTTTTCTCTTCTCCAGAGCCATGACACCCCATTGATTGATGTGACATAAATATAAAAGTTCAATACATAAATATTACAAAATGAAGCTAAAAGGTAAAAAGATGGGTAAGTGTGTAATTGTAAAACAAGACAAGCACCGCTAAACTGGCAGCGTCTTATTGATTGATGACACACAAAAAAAATATTACAATGGTAATTTATGAGACAGGTAGTAATTGGATTGTCATTTCTGAAAGATATACTGCACTACACTTAAAACATCTGTGAGTCAGTTGTTGTGACAAACAAACAAATGTGCAGGCTTGAACGTAGCTGTAAATGCAATTTATTTTTCTCCACTTCCGAACCTAATTTGAAACAACCGTGTCGACCAGTATTGAGCAATTAACATGAACTAAAATACTTTTCACAAAATGAACACATCCTATTTCATCATCAGTTTCTTATGTGTATTTTTAATCCACTGTTGTGTCTGCTGTTTCTACTAGGTGAGGCTGCAGATGCAGACAAAGAGGACTGTGTCCCCTGTGACGAGGGCTGCAAGCAATGCGAACACAGTAAGTAGACCACATCTTTTTCTCACTCCTCACTTTCTCTCCTCCTACCTCGTTCGCCTTCTTTATCAATCAAAGCGTAGAAATAAAACCGCACTATAGCTTCAGCAGCAGCCATATGCCGCAGCTACAGTACATGGCACACCACAATATCTTGCAGTAAAAGTGACTGTAGATGAGAAAAACTCAGATTTGAGTGTTTTCCAAATTGAAGACTTATCATTTCAATCCTCAGGAGGGAGATACAGTGAGATGCTTGGAACCAGGAGGATTTACTGTACTTAATGTTTTTGACAGTGTAGTTGTGAGGTGTGGTGCCTGCATTTAATAACGATGCTGCCATTGATCGTTGTTGCACCTCACTCTTTGCTCTCTCTATCACTGCAGATACATCATCATAAATGAACTCAAGTTATTAAAGTGTCATTTGTTCTGCAATTAATGAACATTTGTTTATCCCAATAAGCCTTATTCATTAAGGAAGTCCTTTGGACAAACCAAAGATTATCTCTTAGAACTTAACTGCCATTTCTTAATTATCAGACACCTTACCTTACACCTTAGGTGCAGTGCACTTTTTGCAGGACTGATGTTGATTATGTTCTCCACAAGGAACGCTATCTGAAATCAAATTTTTGTCAGAGGCAGACATAAACTATCCTGCAAAGGGTTAAAAACAAATAGATTTTCCATTCCTGGGTATATGCTGCCGGTAATTATTTGTCCTCCCACTGCTGTTTCCATTTGTGCTGTTATTAAATATCAAAAATCAACATACAGTAGAACAGGACGCTAAAAGGCCCTTTTTCTGAATGGTGTTTTGAATAAGATTTTATGTTTTTTTTCTCAACACTGTGAAAAGTGAAAACGTATAAACCAGTAGTATGAAACCAATATACATGGCATTCCTTCATTGCTCATACACCTCAGCCTGTCTGCACAAGCCGCATGAAGACGAGGGCACTTCCTTCTCCCAGAAATGGTCACCACATACCATAGAAAGTTGTTGTTGTGCTGAACTAGTGGGTTATTATGTCATTATGCATTCTGGGTGGAATATCTTTCTTCACTGTCACCCCCACCACAGCCTCCCTGCCACACACCCGCTCTTCTGCAAGCTAAACAAGTCAGTCAGCAGATTAGAGATTTGAGATGATTGGCCCTGTGAGCTGATGCTACGGGCTAAAGTGAAGATGAAACAGAACGTGTAGTGTCTGGTGTCTAATAAGTGTGTGCATGCATACAATACGCCCTCACTCTGCATTTCTAAGCTTATGAAAGACAGTTTTAGACATTTACAGTACTGTAAAGACATGTTTGGGATTTGAGGCAGTTTTGGATGCCCCCCACATTTTGTGGGGCTACTTTGGGGTTAGGATTAAAGTGTAATTCTTGAACTCATATTAAGACATGCGGTATTATGTATTAATATGAAGTTCCCATCAGTATGTTATCATTATCTTTTTAGGCATGTTTATAAAAACATTGCACTGACTGGTTACTGGTCCCAAAAAGGCAACAAAAATGATGTGTTCTGAGGCCAAACATTTGCACATGAGGTTTGGGTTTTATTTTGGTTGAACTATACATTTAAGATTAGTTTATCAAGTTGCTTGTGTGTTAGTTTTTTAGTGTGCTGTATCTTTGAGCTTGCCAGCCTGGCAGTGTGGATAAGATGCAGCAGCCCCTTCTCAGTGCTATCGCTCCCATTAAATTACTTTTCTTCTTCTTTTTGACTCATCATCAGTTTTATACCTATTAATCCTATTTGTACAATATACTCCTTGATCATATAGGATAAAGGTGCAAACATATTTTTTCATTTTTTAATGTTTTTTGGGACTTGTTTTTCCTTATCTGAATCGAGATTTTAAGACAGACTGTGTTTTATGCTGTACAGATTGTGTGATTTGTGATATTGGGCTATATGAAATAAAATTGACTTGACACTCTATGTAATTTAGGTAATGGCAGTGATGCACATGTCATGTGTAGCCCAATAATAAGAACTCTCTCAGACTGGCAAAATCACCATAAGTTGTCTTTTACCTGAGATAAAAAGCCTTCATTATCTTGGCCCTCCTTGGCACATGGCTCCATGGCGTCCTCCATAAGGGAGCATTGCTGCTGACACATCTCTAATCAGTCTGTGTGCTCTTCTGTGTCTCTGGGTGTCTGTGCCTTTACCTCTTTCCTTTTTTTGCTTCCAACATCTCAATATGCGTTTTCTTTTCATTGATAATGTTAGGCACCTTTTTTAACTATCAGTGTTCAAGACAAGATAATACAGATACTGTGCAATGCACCGTGATTTGTCGACTTTGATTCAATATCAACTACTATTACTGATCTTTACTAGTCATAATAGGATTCAGTAAAGAAATATTCTTTACTATAGAGCTGGACTATAGCTGCTCAGAGGCTGTTGGCACGCTAAAGCTCATCTCACCTCCAGTTACCAGCTGTTTGGAGACTGTGCGGCTCATATCTGCGCTTGACAAAAGCTTCCTTTCTCATGAATGTTTTGCTTCATTATATTCACACATCTTTTCTGTTTTTCTCTATCATCAATCCACTTCTCTAACACTTGATATACACACTGTGTGACCTTTTCAAACTGAAGTGACGATTAGAGGTGATAGTAAAACCATCATCATCCATTCCCACTCCTGACTTTGTATCACCTCATATTACTGAGACTGTGCATGTTTATCATGTGTGTGTGTGTGTTCAAGTGCTAGCGTAATATGTAGCTTGTGAATGCATTCCACAAGTGCATACTTCAGGATGTGTATGCCAGTTTAAATTCTGTTGAAATCCCCCCTCCCCTGGCTTTCACAGTTAATATTTATGCAGGAGCTATTTTCTCTCTTCCCATAGACACAGCCTGAAGGCATGATTTCCGGCTCCACTGTCCCTCCCACCTTTCCTTTGTCCCAGTCTCTCTCTGTATGAGTAATTGCTTTCACAGGTAGTGGCTTGTTGACTGCATTGAAGTGCAAACCAGTGCAGTGTTAAGTTGTAGGTGCTGGAAGAAGACTGAGCGAGGAATGGGGTGTGGGGGTCGAATGGAGGCTTTTCTGGAGAGTATGAATGTCCCTGGGGAAAGTCTGCAGAAGGGGCTTTTTTTTTTTTTGTAGTTATTTCCATCTCTTTCTCTCCCTCCTTCTCTCTCTCCTTTACGCTCTCTCTCTCTCTCTCTCTTCCTGTGTGATCCTTTCTTTCTCTTCTTCTTGCCCCCCTTCTCGCTCCCACTGTCCTCTGAGATGTTTTGACATCGTTGGACTAAGGGATGACAAGGTGTCTTTGCCTCAGTTACCAGTTGGATGATTTTGATTGACAGCAGGAATTAATTAGTGTGGAAGGAAACTGAACTTTCTCCCTTGGTGTGTATACAAAAGCAGCCTCTCACAAACACCTGGATTACTTATTTATATCCCCTGCATAGGTTTCCCGGTCTCCAATAACAAAAGAAAAACCACATTAACAGCAAATATGCAATGGTTTTATGTAACCTGTAACTCACATTATGCTGGTTTTTGTGTCACATAGACACACACACACACACACACACACACACACACACACACTACTACATGGTACAACAGAGCAGCAGCATCTGACTTCTGACTTCTTGAAGATGAGAGAAGCTTACAGACATAGATTTGAACTGAAATGGTCGTAGAGACTCTTTGACTTTGACTTTTGTTTGAGCTTCCGGGTTAGATTTCTTTGCTAGTTCTACATTGATCACACTCACACTGATGATTGATCTGTGAGTGCCATTCAGTTCTACAGCAACTCAACACGTTTATTGTATGTTGTCAGAGTGCCTCCTGCTGGTGTTAAAGGAAACTGTGTTTTTGTAGAAATGACGACGCTGCCTTGGGTGCAGGTAGATGAAAAGAGGTATTTTTCTACTTCATATTATTTTGTCATTTTTCCCTTTTTCAGTATGGAGAGATGCAAAAAGGGCAAAACAATTACATCATATTTACATAAATGTGATTAAAACAGCAACTACTGCTACTAAGGCTGATCCAATAGGCTCTCTTTTTTTTTATCTTGCCTTAAGATTGCAAACAAAGCTATTTCACGAAGTCCAGAAATCACAATATGCCTGATCTGCTGTAAATGATTTGTTTCATTTCTGTTCTTCACTACAGAGGATTCAGAAGATGAGGCGCAGGAAACTGTTTGCCTCAAATGTGAAGATGGTTACTACCAGTAAGTCTCTTCGGTTGAGAGTTTCATAGAATTGCACCCACATATTCATATGTACTCATATTGATAGGCTACTATCTGTCTGTCTGTCTGTCTGTCTGTCTGTCTGTCTGTCTGTCTGTCTGTCTGTCTGTCTGTC
>CALSBV010010890.1:3769073-3779526 GCA_943590825.1 Bovichtus diacanthus | reverse complement strand
CACACACACACACACACACACACACACACACACACACACACACACACTACATATCTGGTAACTCTTCCACACTAATTAATGATAACAGTGAAATCTCAGAGGGAAAAACAGACATCTCATATTTCTGGAGCAGCTCTATTAGGCTCATATTAAAAAAAAAACATGTTGTCTTAGGTTTTCTTATTGGAAAACTAGTGTTCAGTATTATGGAAATACAGTGATACAGTAATACCTCTTATTAAATGAAATCATATGATATGTTTTGAGGTTTTTCAGCACAGCGACATTAAATAGCCCTCAGAATTTTACTTCACTAATAACAGCAAGGACTGATTTACAGTTTTTAAAGCTGCAATAACAGATTTTTGGCTACTTGGGGGCAGCAGAAACAACGTGTGAACACTACGTTGACATACTATCATCTTTTATGTTGGCATAGCGAATTTGTTAGCAGGCAGCAACATTATCATTCATTTGGAATTGTGTTTTTTCGGCCATCAGACAAATTTAATTCCAATATTTTCCTTTTTTTCCGGCTACTATATTCTCTTAATGTCTCAAGAAACTCAAATAACATTACTGACGTATTAAACAAGCAAGTTGACCATGTCACTCACATCTTTCAGCTGCAATAAACTTGTTTTTGCACAAGCTCTTTCACTTTCCCAACTAAATTTCAACCATCAATGAACCAACTCCAATTTTTTGACATCCACAAAAACCCCAAACTACTACTTTCCTTTGTTTCAGACTGTTTGAGACAGAATTTTCCATGGATGCTGGTACCATCTTAAAGAAGGGACAGCTCATTTTTATTGCATGATATGCTATATCCACAACTGAATTGTAGGTGTTTTTTTCCTCTCTGTGGTCAAAAACAGACTAAAGCTGTTTCTATGCAGCGTGGAGGGTTTTTCTGTTTATCCCTCTGGAAGAAGCCTACACCCCAAAACCAAAATTACAGAGTAGAGAACTCAGACTGAGGGGGAGGGAGAGAATATGCAACTACAAATGATGCAAACATCTGACCTTCAAAGTAAAATTAAGCTCCTTTAAACATCTCAAATCCATAAAAAAGCTAATCTGGTAAGAGAAAATGAGACAACAAAGATTAGTGATTTGTGTGTGCCTACATATTCAGAGAACACTTAAGCGAGAACAGAGTAACTGGGTTTGCGGAAAGAGGGCATGACTCACTCTGCCTCTCTGTATGCCGCGTCTCAGTAAAGCCATTACAGTCTAGTCCCTTTGAAACCGACCCCCCACACCGATTCAGTCCTCACGCAGTTACATGCGTTCTAAAATCCTCCAGGCTCCACTACTAATGACCAGTTTAATGAGGTCCTAAAACCTCTCCGTAGTGAAATGAAGTGATGAAAAAAAAACGTAACAGCGGGCCGCCACTGGCCCAGATGACTTGAACCGTCGATTCTTAAGACAGTGAAAAAGAACGAAAAAAAAAAAAAGGTTCTTTGAAAGCTGCTAATGACGTTCAGTCATTTTGTGAGCAAGTCAACGAGTTAACACACATGCTCTGGTGGTGAGGGAAGGTGAGCACGGGTGAGCAGATACTGACATCATGGTGAAGATATGCAGCTCCGCGCTCGGCTGCAGGCTCTCTCTGTGACCTCTGAACCCCTCGTTCAGCTGTGCGGGATGTCGGCCAGTGTTTGAGCATGTGTGTTTCATGGTGCAATTCCATGCACGCTCACAAAATACGAGCATGTCTGGAGGCATGGCTCTTTGCTATAAAGCATCATGTGGATTTCCTTCCAGTCGGGACACAACGTAACAGGATATGTACTTAATTATGCCTAAAAATAAATGTTGCATTTCTTCATGATACAATGACCAATATAACACTTTTTAAATGTATGAAATTGTCATGATCATGAATTCGACTCGGTTATTAAAGCTCGCTTTTTCGTTTGCAACCTGCCTGTCGTGTGTGTGCTGCGCTACCTGTTGTACGTACATATGTTCTGCAATACACCCCGCATCACACTGCTTTGCTTAAAGGGACGGTTCACCCAACAGAAGCTGACATTACAGTCATAAGATTGACATTGTTGAGTTCCAGAGTTTTGGGTGGGAGCAGTGTAAAGGTACAAACTAAGAATAGAAATACAGTAGAGTAAGTAAAGCTGAAGATGCTCTATGACTAAAGATGACACATTTATTAGGGGCGCCAATGGTATGTAATGGTATATACTTCCTGTTGCCGAAGTATGCATTTATATCTTACTTTGCTAACATTGGACATTTACACAGCTAACAAACATTAAGCATTATGAATATTAGATAGTTTGGGCCGTTTGCAAAAGTTTGTTGTTAGTCAAACTGCATCACAATTCAAAGCTAACGTTAAAGCAATTTAAAGCTAACAATGAGACATAGAAATCAGACAAATGGGTCTTGATTGGTCTTCATTTTTCTCCTGATTTGTCCGACTGAAAAATGTCATTTCAGTGTCAAAATGTTTGGCTTCTAAAAATGGGCCCACTATTTACTTTCTTAAAAATTGGTCATAATCTGTGTTCACATTCACTTCTCCCTTTGCGGTTAATAGACTCTAAGTGACCTATAGGGCTGTGGCGAAACACACGTGACACAGATACAAAAAAGTGTCTCCTTTCTGAACCATCTCTGGCGTTGATATGCCCTTAAAGGGACAGTTCACCCCAAAATAAAAATAAATCATATTTTTCCTCTTACCTACAGTGCTTTTCATTGATTTAGTGAGAGTGTTGGAGATATCGTCTGCTTTCTCTAAGAATATAATAGGAAATGTATGTTGTTTTTTTGGTGAACTGTCCCTTAAAGTCATATCAGCTTCACTCACTCTCTTCCTATCCAGTTACTCATGGTTTGTAGCTTCACACTGCTCTCATCTCACACTCTGTGAACAGTGCTTTGCTGTAGCAGATGCAGTTGTTTGTACTTCCAGAGGCGACAAAATGTTACTGTTTGCACGTGTGTGTGTGTGTGTGTGTTTCTGTGTGTTCACAGACTAAATTAAATGTAGCGAGACTTGAATTTGAATGAAAACACTGCCTCCATCGGTAACCTTTTAGACCAGGAGACACATTTCTGTGATCAGTGTAAAACTGTTTCTTTATAGTGCAGATCCTCAGTAATAAGAGCCTTAACTTTTCATTCGCAGGAACTTTTTATTGAGGCGTCTCTTCATTTTTTTTTGCCTATATTTTTTAAATAATGGACTTTATACAAACGGTTGGCTCAGAAACTTTTTCGATTGCAAACTTATAAAATTGAATACAGTGGGGGTGTCTATAATTCAGGTACATTGCCAGACGGGTGGCAGTGAAGGTCGGGGACCTCGACGGACCAGACCTGGGCGGCAAAGGCTGGCTCTGGGGACGTGGAACGTCACCTCTCTGTGGGGGAAAGAGCCGGAGCTTGTGCGGGAGGCGGAGCGCTACCAGTTAGATCTGGTTGGGCTCTCCTCTACGCACAGTCTCGGTTCTGGAACCGTACTCCTGGATAGGGGTTGGACCTTATTCTTCTCTGGAGTTGCTCAGGGTGTGAGGCGCCGGGCGGGTGTGGGGATACTCACAAATCCCCGGCTGAGTGCCGTTACGTTGGAGTTCACCCCGGTAGACGAGAGGGTCGCCTCCCTACGCCTACGGGTTATGGGGGGGAAAACTCTGACTGTTGTCTGTGCATATGCACCGAACAGCAGTTCAGAGTATTCGGCCTTCTTGGAGACCCTGAATGGAGTCCTCTTGGGGGCTCCAGTAGGGGACTCCATAGTTCTACTGGGAGACTTCAACGCACACGTGGGCAACGATGGAGACACCTGGAGAGGCGTGATTGGGAGGAACGGCCTCCCTGATCTCAACCCGAGTGGTTGTTTGTTATTGGACTTCTGTGCTAGACATGGGCTGTCCATAACAAACACCATGTTCGAACATAAGGATGCTCATAAGTGTACATGGTACCAGAGCACCTTAGGCCGAAGATCGATGATCGATTTTGTAATCGTATCATCTGATCTGAGGCCGCATGTTTTGGACACTCGGGTAAAGAGAGGGGCGGAGCTGTCAACTGATCACCATCTGGTGGTGAGTTGGGTCAGGGGGTGGGGGAAGAGTCTGGACAGACCTGGTAAGCCCAAACGGGTAGTGCGGGTGAACTGGGAACGTCTGGAGGAGGCCCATACCCAAGAGACCTTTAACTCACACCTCCGGCGGAGTTTCTCTGGCATCCCTGTGGAGGTTGGGGGCATTGAGCCTGAGTGGTCAATGTTCAAAGCTTCCATTGCTGAAGCTGCGGCGGGAGCCTGCGGCCTCAAGGTCTTAGGTGCCTCAAGGGGCGGTAACCCTCGGACACCGTGGTGGACCGCGGTGGTCAGGGAAGCCGTCCGACTGAAGAAGGAGTCCTTCCGAGATATGTTATCACGGGGGACTCCAGAGGCGGTTGCAAGATACCGACAGGCCCGAAGGGCAGCGGCCTCGGCCGTGACAGAGGCAAAGCAGCGGGTGTGGGAGGAGTTCGGAGAAGCCATGGAGAAGGACTTTCGGTCGGCACCAAAGTGCTTCTGGCGTACTGTCCGGCACCTCAGGAGGGGGAAGCGGGGAACCATCCAAGCTGTTTACAGCAGGGATGGAACACTGTTGACCTCAACTGAGGAGGTACTCGGGCGGTGGAAGGAGCATTTTGAGGAACTCCTCAATCCGACTAATACGCCCTCTTTGATAGAGGCAGGGCTGGAAGATTATGGGGGATCATCAGCAATTTCCCTGGTGGAAGTCACTGAGGTAGTCAAACAACTCCACAGTGGCAAGGCCCCGGGGATTGATGAGATCCGTCCAGAAATGTTGAAGGCTTTGGGTGTGGAGGGGCTGTCGTGGCTGACACGTCTCTTCAACATTGCGTGGAAGTCGGGAACAGTGCCTAAGGAGTGGCAGACCGGGGTGGTGGTTCCCCTGTATAAAAAGGGGAACCAGAGAGTGTGTGCCAATTACAGGGGTATCACACTGCTCAGCCTCCCGGGTAAAGTCTACTCCAAGGTGCTGGAAAGGAGGGTTCGGCCGATAGTCGAACCTCAGATTGAAGAGGAACAATGCGGATTCCGTTCTGGCCGTGGAACAACGGACCAGCTCTTCACTCTCACAAGGATCCTGGAGGGGGCCTGGGAGTATGCCCATCCGGTTTACATGTGTTTTGTGGACCTGGAGAAAGCGTATGACCGGGTCCCCCGGGAGATACTGTGGGAGGTGCTGCGGGAGTATGGGGTGAGGGGGGCGCTTTTGAGGGCCATCCAATCCCTGTACGCCCAAAGCAAGAGTTGTGTCCGGGTTCTCGGCAGTAAGTCGGACTCGTTCCCGGTGGGTGTTGGCCTCCGCCAGGGCTGCGCTTTGTCACCAATCCTGTTTGTGGTATTCATGGACAGGATATCGAGGCGTAG
Organism: Bovichtus diacanthus; assembly: GCA_943590825.1. Taxonomy (NCBI): domain Eukaryota; kingdom Metazoa; phylum Chordata; class Actinopteri; order Perciformes; family Bovichtidae; genus Bovichtus; species Bovichtus diacanthus. The sequence continues at coordinate 3,774,095 of CALSBV010010890.1, read as the reverse complement.
TCGGGGGGAGGAGGGGTTGCAGTTTGGTGGGCTTGGGATCTCATCGCTGCTCTTTGCAGACGATGTGGTCCTGATGGCATCATCAGCCTGTGACCTTCAGCACTCACTGGATCGGTTCGCAGCCGAGTGTGAAGCGGTTGGAATGAGGATCAGCACCTCAAAATCTGAGGCCATGGTTCTCAGCAGGAAACCGGTGGATTGTCTACTCCGGGTAGGGAATGAGTCCTTACCCCAAGTGAAGGAGTTCAAGTACCTAGGGGTCTTGTTCACGAGTGAGGGGAAAATGGAGCGGGAGATGGGCCGGAGAATCGGAGCAGCGGGCACGGTATTGCACTCGCTTTACCGCACCGTTGTGACGAAAAGAGAGCTGAGCCAGAAGGCAAAGCTCTCGATCTACCGGTCTATCTTCGTTCCTACTCTCACCTATGGTCATGAAGGTTGGGTCATGACCGAAAGGACGAGATCGCGGGTACAAGCGGCCGAAATGGGTTTTCTCAGAAGGGTGGCTGGCTTCTCCCTTAGAGATAGGGTGAGGAGTTCAGTCATCCGAGAGAAGCTCGGAGTAGAACCGCTGCTCCTTTGCGTAGAAAGGAGCCAGTTGAGGTGGTTCGGGCATCTGGTAAGGATGCCCCCTGGGCGCCTCCCTAGGGAGGTGTTCCAGGCACAGCCAGCTGGGAGGAGACCACGGGGAAGACCCAGGACGAGGTGGAGAGATTATATCTCCACACTGGCCTGGGAACGCCTCGGGGTCCCCCAGTCAGAGTTGGTCAACGTGGCCCGGGAAAAGGAAGTTTGGGGCCCCCTGCTGGAGCTGTTGCCCCCGCGACCCGACCCCGGATAAGCGGTTGAAGATGGATGGATGGATGGATGTCTATAATTCCTCTATAGAGCTGGGGACATATTTACCTTTTTTATGAGAATTCTTGACCAATCAGCTGCTCTTCTGCTGTGTCTTTGATGGACCACAAATATGGAGGCATGTATAGTACTGTAAAAAGGATTGTGAATTTTCCACTGACCCAAAGAGCTCCTTCCTGTCGTCCTGCTGTTTTGTCTCTCCGCCATGAGCTGAACACAGAGAAGTCGTTCCAGTGAATTAAGTCGAGTGGGATTTTGTCCACCTGAGAAAAACGGGATGAATTGGTGACAAAATGCCAAATCTTTCCGAGTTAACCAGTTGTATGTCGCTTATAAAACACACAATCAAAAAACACCATTTGGATGGCCAAGTGTTTGAGCCTTAACATAGTAAAACAACAGAGATTGTAAACACAAACTGGAATGTTCCTTTAAAGAGAAAACAGCCAGGCAAGCAGTGAAGCTGGCGCCTCTTCAGGGTCGCCAAAACACACACACACACACACACACACACACACGTCTGTGATGCAAAGCAGATGTTCCCAATGAGAACTTAACCTTCACGGTAAATCATCTTTAGACACACAATCAACGCATTTCATTCCGACACACACAAACACACACTCGTGTAAAACACTTGCACTGTACACTACACCATAAATCACAAAGGCTTGGACCGAGATTTGAAAACAGCACAAAGAGGATGCTTTCTAGTAAACATGAAACAGGGAGATTTGTTTGCTTCACTATGGAATTATTTAATTTAACAGCCATCTTTTATGTGTTATAGCTGACTGTGTGTATTTGTCTATGTGTGAGTATGTTGTGTGGAAGAAGATTACGAGAGAGAAAAAAGCAGAAATAAGGTGTCAGGTGTGTTTTTTTCTTCATCTGAGCTCTTGCAAACAAAGGAAAAAAAAGAAAAAGACACACACACACACACACACACACACACACACACAGAGTTCAGTATCTGCTCTGAGAAGATCTAAAAAAATCACCCATTGATAACATAAACTGCACGTTTAACTGCGTTTTTTTATCATTCCTTTATTTCCCCCGGCGTTTGCCTTTGAATCTATGTAACTAGCTGCCGGCTGCGCGCACACTGGGCTTTTCAGACATGACTGCCGCAGATGGCTTACTGATAAAAAACAAAATAACTTTAATTAAGTTGTAAAATAATGATTTGCCACTATTGTCCAGGATTTTAAAAAGACGGCCAATTACTTTTTACATGCTTTAGAAAGAGGAGGTGTTACAAATCTACATATACAGCCTTTCAACCCTAGTTTCATTATAATACATTTGTTGTTCCAATAAAGTATAAAGTATGAGAGAAAAAGCAGCAGGCAGACGAGCTGAAGGAGGTTAAAAACCTGTTGGAGCTGCTCAAAGAAGAGCTGCAGAAGAAGCTTGAGATTAGTCCTCCAATTTCCACAACAAAATACGCCATTTGTCCATGCATTCTAGAATGACGCACGGAAATATTTTCAGATCTGACGCCCCTATCAGCAGTATGACATTTAAAAAAAAATACAAAAATCTGTTTTATGATATGACAACAGAAAAATATAGTTACAGTTCAGTTAATTTTAGGGACAAGATCGCAGGAGGCCGCTGTTCATGTACAGTGTAAAAAACAAAACTCAATGTTGAGTTATTTTACATTACGTAGGCTACTTAACGTAACAAATGTACTTATTTGAACCCAAACTACGATCTTCTATCAAGCAGTTCTGTTGACTGAACATAGCAAAGTTGTTTTGTTCGAAATCACACTAACCACGTGTTTACTGCAAGCCTAATGGAGCATCGCAGTGACGCCGAGAAGTCGTGACCTAGCGTCTCTACGTGACGAGTTGGGAATGAGAATGTGTTGGTATAGTCAGCGCGAGTTAGAATGTCGATTGGGAGTCTGAAATACACTCCTGCCTTTGACAGCTAGCTCGTCGAAAAAGATTGTAGATGCTGGAATGTGAAAGGGCTTCTAGAAGGTGAGAAGGAAAGCGGGAGGCAAAAGACCAGAGGAACAAGAAGAGTACAAGGAGAACAAGGCGGAAGCCCACAAAAAGGATGAGACTGACAAAAAGAGAAAAAGTGATCGGAGTAGAATATATGTGTAATGGGCTGTGCAAACGGAGAATTTAGATGGGGGAAGGGAGTGGGGTAAGAGTTGGCACAGATAAAGAGAAGGGATGTGGGTTGAATAAGAAGGTTTGTGTAGAGGTTTGGAGTCCTGCAGAATAGAGGATGATCCTGTACCGTAATATTTGATGCCTTCCACGGAACGAGCTGGAGCTTCCACTCTGGCTCCATGCAGGCACATTCACAACAGACGTGATAAAACTACTCACTCTGTCACATTTAGTCATTATTTAGTTGTTGCAAGCAGTTGCTCACGCTTGTATTTACTGCAGCAACGAATGATTTGTAGAGTCAAGCACCCACTGGCCAAATGGAGTGTTGATATCGGATGATTACGTTCAACGGAAACTATTTTCAATGGTCGCTGCCGAGGGTTTCCAATAAATGATTCCAACAGTAGCAATGCATGTCAAATAAAGTTTTGTTAAGGTATGGTTAGGTAACAAAAGGGAAGTTCGTCCTCATGGTTATGGTCGACAGCAAATGTTTGTGAGTGTGTGTGTGTTTATGCACTACTATGTGACAGCTGCTGTAAACAGCTGGAGACATTTATAAATGGGCCACAGGGTGGTACAGCATCAGAGCACTGTGACACACCACAGACCCTATTTAGCAGCTGAGGTTTATGGTGCTGTCATCCTATTAAATGGCATATTGCAGCTTTAGAGAGAAAGTTAGAATCCCTATAAAAGATCAAATTAAAGGAACATGTAGTAAAACAGATGTTTAAGAAACATCTGTTTTACTCTTCTGTGTGTCTACAAAGGAAGTGTTTGAGCCATGTCTTTCAGTCGTGCATCTCACACGTGTCTGACGGAACAACTCCTATTATAACCAAATAATCAAATAACCATGAATCCCCCGTTGATTTCTTACATTAAGACATTCATTCTTTGTATTGAAAGTTTTCTTTGTATGTTATGTTTAAGTATGCAGATGAATTTATCAAATATGTGCTAATTTGCATACATTTCCGGAACAGATTTGCGAATATTGGATAGAGCCAGATTAACATTTTGTTGATGTTTTAGAGTTAATGGTTTTTATTGAGGGAATTTTTGATATATCTTTGTATTATTTGTTTTTAGGAATAAAGTGTTCTATAAATCAGGCTATGAGTAATATATGAACAAACCCCTCTGTAAAAACCTTCAGAATATAAATAAAAATAAACTTGGAAAGTTCGGTGTATATAAGTGCTACTGAAGCGGAGCTCACATTATGAGAAAAAACTAATTTTGAGAAAACGGCCTTTAAAGATATGTATTGTAACATTTTGTAACAAACGTGTATGAAATGTATGAAATGATCTGATATCACCATCGAACTTCCCCACTTCATTACTTGTATACATGTTTTGTCTAATGTTATGTTTAAAAATGCAAATGAGCCATTATCCAACGATAACTTTTGGTGAATTTAGGAGAAATCTACAGACGCAAATAAACAAAGTGTAGTAAAATAACGCCTAGTTGTGTATTTTGGATGTTTTCTTTCCACCAGTCTGAAAGAAGACATGTTATGACCAAAATAGTCCAAACTCTCGAAACTGAGCAGTGCATGAAAAAAACTATGCTTTTTCCTGGAGTGTCTCGCCCTAAACAGCCTCCTCCACTGCAAGCTTAAACTTAATAAAGTTTCTACTAAGATTTGAGGTTGCAGCTGCCTAAATTACATCTACTCAAGCCTCTCAGATCCGACACAGCTGTGCTACTTGCACTTGGGGCAATAGATAGACAACACTTATATCTTAAAATAAGTGGAAACATAAAAAAAAATTACCCTTCCTGTATCACTAGATTTCTAAGCTTGGTCATGCTTCATTTTCAATAAACAGGCAATACTAATTTTCTAAATATCAAATGCAGTCTTTACAGCAAAAACAACCACAGCGTTTCTTATGTTTGTGCTATCAAAGCTTGTTACATTTGGAAATGATTATGACTGCTTATTTCCAGAAGCTTAGTCTCACACACACACACACACACACACACACACACACACACACACACACAC